>PITA01008479.1:0-84231 GCA_004023965.1 Spilogale gracilis | reverse complement strand
ACAGCAAGGTAAATAAGTCCTGCATATTCAAATAAGGCCATGGTTTAAAGTTTGGAATAATGTATTCTTATGTTTGCCATTATTAAATTTAAAATCATTATTTCTAATAGGTCATATATAGAGAAACAAGACATTCAAGAAGGGAGATGCAAAATAAAATGATCTGACAATGACACAGAGTGAAATACAAAATGAGCAAAGTCCTTGGGAAAGCAAGAAGAATGGAATCCAGTGCATGAGTGGAGGGTTTGGTCTTTGTTAGTAGGAGGTCCCTTTGTTTTGTTGTAATAGGGAGGCAGACGAAGAAATTGGAGCACATAGACTGGTGGATTTAATTGCAAGAAAAATAAAGATGTTCTCTGATTGATGGTTTCCATTGTCTTAAAAAAGTTGAAAAGGACATTGTAAACTGAGGGTGTAGATTAAAGTAGCAGTAGGAAAATTAAGGGAAGAAAAGATATGAAATAGATGATATTATAGTGTATGAAAGCAGTCCTTATGGAAAAATGAAATAAGATTGCTTGACAATGTTGAGTGCCTATGTGAAAACTTGGATCTTTAATACACTGCAGCTGATAATCCTATTATCTTTTCTATCATCAGGGAACATTTTTGGCTCAAGTTTGGACATAGGATTGTTACTTTCATCCACTACTAGGGATTTCCACATCTCAAACTCCTCAGGAGGTCTCAAGGACTGCCTCACCTCTTTTAAATAAAATAAATGAAATTTGTAAAAGCTCATTATATAAATCCCAACTTAGCAAACAATTTACACCTTGTTGTCTTATATTCTGCCAATGCTACTTCATTTTATCATGTGTGAAGTATATATATACTTTAAAACAATATATATGTTTTAGTTTTACACTAAAGATGAACAAGATTTTCATGTAAAATACATTTAAAAAACTATTGTCTTTGTCCTTTAAATCAACAACCTTTAATGCCTTAAGGTTTGTTAATGTACTTGCAGAATATTTTCTTTTTTTTAATCTTTTTTTTTTTTTTAAAGATTTTATTTATTTGACAGAGAGAAACACAGCCAGAGAGGGAATACCAGCAGGGGGAGTGAAAGAGGGAGAAGCAGGCTTCCCGCAGAGTAGGGAGCCCGATGCGGCTCGATCCCGGATCTCCGGGATCATGACCGGAGCCAAAGGCAGTCGCTTAACCAACTGAGCCACCCAGGCATCCCTAGCAGAATATTTTCTTACCCTGTCTTTTCATTTCCCGCTAATCCAATCCAGGTTTTCTCTTCTTTCATTTCTTATCTAGAGAACATTTTTTTAGGAATGATACCTTAGTTATGATGTAGTAACAAGTGACCTCAAGAGTTTTAAAACAAAGAGTTTGAAACAAGAAAAGCTTATCTTTTTCTTGCAGTGCATATTGAATCTAGGTCTGAGAAGTGTCTGTGAATTTCAACTCTTCCAGTCAATTGAGAGTCTAGCACTAGTGTGAAGGATATGAAAATTATCTACAAAAACTCCCCCTCCCCCACCTTTTACTTCGGTAGGCTTAGAGAGAGAGTCAATAAGAATGTGAAGCTAACTGTTAAGAGTCGCTGACTTCCTGATCATTTCCTAGAGCAAAAGGATTTGAGTGGTTAAAAGATATCCTTAGAGGAAATACTTCAAAAGTCATATTGTTGGATAAAGGTCAAATGAGTTACCTTGGGAATCTATCCATCAAAGCACTTGTATTTTTGTTGTTGTTGTTTTACTTTGTTTTAGTTGTTTTATTCACTCGCCTTTCAACCAAGAAAATATTCTGTTTAGATTTGCACAGATCCACTTAGAGAAGATCCTTGATCAACTTTTCTTCACTTGAGTGCCTCAAATAAAGTACAAACTTCATATTTGTCCAAGCTCTTTTCTGATCTTGAGTAAACCACATCGATCAATAAAAGTGTGGAACAACGTTAGCAAATAGCTGTTGATTCCTGATTATTTTCACACTAGGTAGGAGAGCAGTTTTTCTTCATTCAGTTACATAATCATGAAATTAGATGGTACTCCAATTGACTTATAATGAATTCCCTTTCAGATTGGATACAATATTCTGTGTACCTTATACCAAAGAGGTTTACAAATATCTTTTGTAAGTAAGTTAATTTTTTGTTTACTACCAGGGAGGCCTGAGAAATTATATAAGCAACTTAGGGTCATGCAGTCAGAAAGTACTTTGGCGGGCGAGGGTGGAAATTGTTAACAAATAGTAGACTTAATATCAGCTCCTGAGAAAATGGCCATAAAAATGCATGATAGAAGAAACACTTTTTTCTCTATTTAGTCACAATATGTTTGAAACTCATTATGGGGAATGTATACAACCTATTTTTACAGTACCTAATGCTGTTTAGTTTTTACCTCCAGTAGATGTTTAGTCCCGAAAATAAAAGGAAAATAGAATGAATGTTTTTGCAGCTGTTCTATATGATGTGAAATGGGAATCTGCAAAGAAATATTCACATTTTTATTTTCTTTAGTTTGAAATGTATCCAAATCAGCAAGCTAACATATATAACAAATGCTCTGGCCTTGAAAGTCAGATAATCCTTAAAATCAACTATAATGCCAACAAATTGGTTCAGTACCAGGATCTTACCTATAGGGAAAAGTCTTCTTTATAATATCACTTGTGTATAATGGTTAAAAGTAATAAGAAGTAGTTTCTGAGATGGGATTTATAAGTATTATGAATATAGTTTGGTTTCTGTTGTTTCTCTTCTGTAGGAGAAAATTGATATTAAATTAAAATAAATAGAACAGAGTTTGGGCACCTGGGTAGCTCAGTCGTTAAGTGTTGGCCTTTGGCTCAGATCATGATCCCAGAGTCCTGGGATCGAGCCCCACATCGGGCTTTCTACTTGGCAGGAAGCCTGCTTCTCTCTCTCCCACTCCCTCTGCTTGTATTCCTTCTCTCACTGTCTCTCTGTCTCTCCCTCTCTGTTAAACAAATAAATAAAATCTTAAAAAAATTAATCAGAGTTCATTTTCAATTTAATAGAATATTCTATGTCATATATATGGCATATATATATATATATATATATAACCATTTTAAGTGAAATTGTGATTGTTGCTATCAGAATTTGAAGTTCTCTGAAACTTCTCACTGATATTATTTATAAGGGAGTGAAAAACAGCATTGTCTTCAATCCTGCTCAGGTAGAAAACTCATTTCATTGGACTGTCTGTTCTCTGATTAAACATTATAAGACTTTCTGTACAAAAAAGTCCTTGTAAAGATAAGAAGAAAAATGACACCAAAATAACTAAATTTTCTTATATTTAAAGGAGGTTTAAACTAAACTCAGTGAAAACTTAAGAAGATTCTTTATAAACCGTAACATGTATTTCTTTTCTTTTTTTTCTTTCTTTCTTTTCATTATTTATTTATTTATTTATTTATTTATTTATTTATTTATTTATTTTGAGAAAGAGAGAGAACACAAGTCAGGGGAAGGGACAAAAGGAAAGGGAGAGAAAGAATTTTAAGCAGGCTTCACACCCAACTCGGAGCCTGACATGGGGCTTGAACTCAAGACCCGGAAATCAAGACTTGAGCTGAAATCAAGAGTCACATGTTTATCCAGATGAGCCACACAGATGGCCCAGTTTATGTATTTCTGTAAACACTTGAATTCTGTTTGTGTCATTCAAAGCTTTTTAAAATTCATTTTCTATAAATTCTTGAGGTCCTAGTCAATACACATATATGCGTACATACATATGGCATATAGTGCACATATTTATATTTAATATATATTAAAAAATTTAAAACCTAGATTCTTACATCTCTAATACAATGATTCTGACCTCCTCCACAAAAGACCAAGTAGAGCATTTCCAAACACATTTGAAATAGCATATTTATGATGAGGAAGCTAGAGTGATTTTATAAATAATTCCCAGAGATCTAGGATGGTAATATAACTAGGATGGCTTTAAATTAAATTTAACAAAGTCAACCACTTTTTCAATAAAATTTCAATAACATAGACATATATATATATATATATATATATATATATATATATATATATAAATATGTACAAAGACAAGTGCAGTACACTCCTTGAAGTTTTTCAGGATTGATAAACTCCTCTTGGATGTTTTCTCTTACTTGTTTATCTGAATCTCGTGTATAAAAGATTATTATGCTTTATGAATGGAAGTAAAAGGGAGTACACAAAGTGGGAATTTTAAAAGAAATTATGCTTAAAAATGAAGGTTTAGGGCCAACACCAGAGGTTCACAAATTTTTACCTATACTGTTTGTTTTTCTCTGCTGTTCAGTAAAAGTATCTCTATGCAAATTTATATCTTTAAAATGGCATATATTGGCATGGAGGTCATAGCACACTGTTTATGGTGAATATCATTTTTTAAATAAATTTTTAGATGACACCCTAATGTTCTCAGCAGTCTTTACCTGTGGTTAGTTGGCCAATGTTAAAATATCGCTCTTAACACAGTCAATCTTTGAAGAAAGTTTTGAGTCTGATGTCTTTGACATTTTGAAATGACAAACTTTGTGGTCATCAGACTCTGGTGTCTCTCCCAGTGGAAATAGAATATTTAAGAGATTAACAATAGCCTGGGAGTCGAATAACTGAATCCCAAAGTGTACTTCAGGTCAAGGCAGTGATGAATTTGGGGAGGAATTTCCGCTGAAGCTCTGTTTCTCACTTGGTACTACTGTGACGCAAGCACAAAATATTAATATTGGCAGGAGCAGCTAAACATACGTGTGAGTGTGATCTGTGGTATTCAAAACCAAACTGAGATGTGGACAGTGTGCTTCATACAGGTTAGTTAAGATGGGGTGAAGGAGAAATCAGAACAAAGAATAAATCGTATTTAAAAATTTTTAAATGGAGAAACTATGATGAAAGCCATAAATATCCCTATCATTATTTTCACATTTTGTCCTAATTTTGAAGTATAAATATATACCTAGTGTGTGCTTATGAATTAAAACACTGCACGTGTGTACACTATATTCTTTCTGAGGAGAAAACACTGGATGTCATACAAGTTAAACGTTAAGTGGTTAAAACAACAAAAAAGGTGAAATGCAAAAGGAAGTCAAATAGTAGGTGTAAAAAGTAAAGTAAGGGCATGAAATTAGATATGCGGTAGAAGGGGAATACCATATTTCAATTTTTCTTAGCTTTTTTTACTTAGCAATTTTTACTTAGTATCAGGTTGAGGATACTGTAGCTAAATGTATAAAGATGGCTAGTGCATTTCAAGGGAGAAAAACACACAACTTAGGATAGGAGCCCATAGATGCAAAATCATCTAGTGTCTAGTTGGGATTTCAGTTATGTCTCTGTTGCTAAACATGATTTTAAGTTATGTGGGAAGTTTTGTTTTTGTTTTTGTTTTTGTTTTTGTTTTTGTTTTTGTTTTATTTGACAGAGAGAAACACAGCCAGAGAGGGAACACAAGCAGAGGGACTGAGAAAGGGAAAAGCAGGCCTCCCACCGAGCAGGGAGCCCCATGTGGGGCTCGATTCCGGGTCTCCAGGATCATGACCTGAGCCGAAGGCAGTCGCTTAACCAACTGAGCCACCCAGGTGCCCCAAGTTATGCGGGAAGCTTTAGTCCAAATTAGGCACAAGCCTGAATCTACAGTGGCTGTATTCCTGCCTTAAGTTCTTCTAGTCATTATTTGTTGTTTAGGAGTATGACCCTGGTTATTATTCCCTAGGTAAAAAGAAACGTTCAAGCATGTCATGCTGTAGCAGGATCATAGAGAAACAAATTCTGGTATCAGTTCAAGCATTGCCTTTTCAGATGACCTTGGGGACTCAACCTGATTTTTCCCAGTCTCTCCCTCCCTTCCTCCTCCTCCTCCTCCTCCTCCTCGTCCTCCTCGTCCTCCTCCTCCTCCTTCTTCTAATAAAATGAAGGCAATGTTCCCATTCCAATTTACTTCAAATAATCATTACAGGATCAAATGAACAAATGAGATATGAAAAACTTGTGTGAACCATGAGCTGTAGTAAATGAAAAAGTATCATTCAGTGCCAGACTAACTGAAGTCAGACCATCAGGAACTCCCATGATGGAACTGTACAAGCCAGGTACTCACTGCTTTCCGATTCATCAGGCTTGCTAACAGAGTGCCAGTTCTAGTTTATATGATTATGCGAAGATCTGCTAATTTACCCAGTCCCTGGCCCAGAGTCAACTTTAATTTGTATTTTTGGGTTCCACCTGATATTTTTAGCAAGTGAGAGGGACTTCAGGAATTTTTTCCCTGAATGCATGATAAGTTCCTTCTTTCTCTGTCATGTACTAGATTTAATAGGAATCAATCATGAGTCCAAAATACGAGATTATATCCTACTTCACTAAATTGCCAAAATTCTCAGACTGACAGTCGGAAAATATGCTTAGATAAACTCTACCTATTTCACCACACTTTCAGCATTTTTTCTTTTTTTAATTTATTTTTTGTTTTATTTTTATCTTTTTAATTATTGTTACTATGTTTTAGCTTTTGTTTCTTTATGGATCATTTTCCCCTAGTGTTAAACAACATTGCAAAAGGTTTACAATCTCAAGCTTATTTTCTGGAAAATAACGGTATATGGGATTAGCTTTCAAATATGTCCTTTGTGAGGACATTACCTGTTTATGAGAAAGACCAGTTGTGCCCTAAAAGTAGCACTATGTCTACATCCATTCACTGATTGAATTAAAACAAATGCATACCGAGTACTGAGCTATACGTTAAAATCTAGAGATTTAGAAAGGATGAAGAGACATTCTAATTACATGTGGAAACTCCCTGTGTACTAAGAGATACCTCTCAGCTCCTGCATCAGAAGAATCTGGAATGTTTATCAATAATGGACATATTTATTTCATCTTTTAAAAATTAAGATACTGACATCTGTTTGACTTTGCTCACAATGTCATAAGAGTAAAAAGTCATAGAAATGAGTCGATGTAATGTAGTTTTTAACTTGAAGGCATGTTTCAAAGTAGTCTTATTTATAAGTTTATCAAATATCTTGGTGATAGAAATATAGGTGAGTTCATAAAGTTAGTGTGAGTCCAAGGTCCTAATACTATTTTCTTAGTTTTTACTGATTTATCTGTCTTACTAATGAAAGTTCAATAAAATGTTATTGGCATTCTTACTTCATTCCTCATTTATTGAGGATCTACTCCTTTCAATCACATAATGCACAAAGTCTGTTCATTCTAACCTGTAACTAGTGTTGGTTTTAATCAACTGGATTAACATGGGCAAACTGTTTCCATTTGCTATACCCTCAAGCACTGTCTACTGAAAATGCTTAGAAATGTGAGGTTGGTAATGAGCATATGTGCCATGTGTCTACAGGCTGTGAGGAAAGGGCGATTCTTCCTAATTAGAAAGTATTATTTTGCTTTGAGACAAAGTTAAAAAAAAAAATCCAGAAAGTTGTTATTTAAATGTGTGGATAGAAGAACGCCTGTTCATCAGTATTTTTTTTTAATCATCATGATTCATGAAGTTAAAAGAGGGGGAGGAACCAGAATGGAAATTGTATGTATGAATTTTATACTCAGAAGTCTTTACTCAATGCAGATTACTGTTATGCCAAACGCTGCTTACTTTATTACAGTTTCTACCAAATTATGCATTCCAAATCCTGCAAGAGCCCTCAGGCAAAACTGAATGCCTCTGTTATATTCCACATGAACTGATCTTGCAAGGGAGATGGTCCAGACTCTATCCTAACCCAGGTTTGAGGCAGATGTTACCTCACTTATGGGGAAGTAATTCTCTTAATGTACTTCTTCCTGCTGTCAGTGAGGGTGGGGGTAGGAGGACTGACAAATGATTAACATTTGACATTATGCAGTGTCTGAGCCTAAGTTCTGACTACTGAAATCTCCCTTCATATATTATCACTACAAAAGATTGTGTGTGTGTGTGTGTGTGTGTGTGTGTGCGCGCGCGCGCGCGTGCATGTGTTTGCCTATACTCCAGGGCAATCATTTGTTTTTACTGTTTAAATAGGAAAACACAGTGATGCTAATGATTAGAATGCAGAATTTTTCTATATAAATACCACATTATTGACAATCCAAATAGATTGCCTAATGTAGCCATTGCCTGTTTCAGAAAATTACTTCGCTCAGGAATAAAATCAACTATAAGAACAATACCATTTTGTCTTAAGGCTAAACTGTATTTCGGGATTGAGAAAAGAATGTGGTAGGAGAGGAAAAACTTCTTTTTCCATCTTGGTTGTATATGGGTGATGAACACACAAAGTCAATTACTCTGGTTTCCTTATTTTGATTATGGGACAGATGATGGCTTTGCTCAATAAACAAGGTTCTTTTTCAATTTCCTATTTAAAAGAATATACTTGTGCTTTATTTATTACATGCCAGTTATTATTTTAGATGTTTTTCCATATGTCATTTGATTTTTATAACAGCCCCGGCAAGTAAACATTATAATATCCCTTTATCGATAAAGAAATGAAGTTCATTCACTCATTCTCTGACTCTATGAATATTTATGAAGTTATAGATTAATCTAGGTAAGGCTCTGAACACTGCGGAACACCTTGGAGAAAATGTACTATAATCTTGGCTTATATGACTTTACTCCTTAATGACACAGGCTTACATCTCATGAAAGGAGGATTTCCCAAGTGAGGAGCCTTCCCCAAGATTATGTGGTCAATGCAAGAACTGGTATTTCAAATTAAGTCTTCGTTCTCCCAGTTCGTCGCTGTTTTCAAAACATGGTACAGTAGTTTAGGTCAGAAAGATGTTTGTCTCTCCTGATTCCCCAGATAAACTGGACCAAATATCATCTTTGTTAATCCCTCTCTTGTTTCAGTCCTCCATTGTGCTAGAGCGTGTGCACGTGTGCGCGTGTGTATTTTCTTTCTGTGAGGGAAGATGTCAGTCAAGGAACGGAACAAGTAAAAGTAGAATCAGAAGCACCAAATACAAAGAAAATACTAAAACTAATTTAAATAAAAGAAAAAAAAACAGAGAGAGACTTGAAAGTTACTGTTATGCAAAACAATAGCAGGGCTAACGTGGGCTGATCGTAAGTGTTCTGCTCATAGCAGAAATACTGATATTGATCTCGGGCTTTGTGAATAAAGGTGTAGATATTTGCGCAGTCAGACGTTTCAACAATAATCTATTCCATGTTAATTGTAGATGTAGCCATTCTGAACATATATTGAAATGGTTTTCCAGGGCCGGATGCCATTTTAGACTCAAGAAGAGCATTTCAAGAAAATTAATAAATAAAACAAGTCACTCCAGAACTTTCTTGCCAGGTGGATAAGTATTCCTTACAAGGCATACTAGAAAATTGAATTGCAGGGAGAGTTAAACCACAATGTAATCCAAACCACATAATGAGACAAGTGGCAGAACTGCAACTACTTTCCAGTCACACTCTCCTTTAATCACTTGAAAAAAATCCATATGGCTTACACATGAGAGTTACCCAGTTCTAGTAAGAATGTTCATAGTTATGGAAGAGTGAGGGAAGCTGTCTTAGAGGGAAGCTATCTTAGAGGGGAGCTGTTCTAGTCATTGTCTACTCTCTTTCCTTTCCCCTCTATTTCCCGCCTAGCACTTGCAGGGAGGAGTTCTGTATCTTATGAAGACCTAGCCCCAAGACTGGACTGATTTTGTCTTTTGTTTGCCTTGTGCCTATCACTTTTAATGTTATTTTTGTTTACCTTTGTTCTAATTGGTGTGGAAGAGTTCCTGCAGGCCTTGGAGGCCATCTTAAAGTGAAGGCATGTAAATAGGCATTCATTATTTTGTCACCAAGCCAAAAGCAGCCCCAAGTTCAGCAGTCACCACAGTGCAACAACTCCTTCAAGTATCTTCAATGTCATTGTCTTAAAAATGTTTAGATGAACATTCTTACCATTACAAGAACTAAAGTGTGCCCTCCTGAGTGCAAATGATAGCCTCTCATTCATTCCAGGGCATGTTTACCTTAGCTTAGTGTCCCTCTTAATGCCCAAGGTATCGGGAGCTCTCCTTGGGGTCTTCTAATGATGCATCTGGAGTCTGTTAGTGACTGTGTTACCATACAAACATTTTTCTGACTCTATCTGGCTGTGTACTTTGTCACTAGTGTGGATTAATAAAATATTTAAGGAATTTACCTCAACAATTTCTTTTTGGTCTACATATCAATAATCCATTTGTTTAATGGTTATTTTGGTACTTCATAGTAGAGGCAAATATCATGCATATTTTGGCACAGTGGATAAATAAACAGTAATCCATTTTTTAGTTTAGAAAGCATTCAGTATATGAGAACTACCAGTGCACTGATATAAATTGGCTCACACATGTAAGGTCAGCTTAGTCTCATAGACCAGTTTCATGGTCCCATAGGTTTGCTAGAACAGGAATATAATTTAATGTAAGACATCTACCTGGGGAGCAAGTATGAAGAGTTGTGGATTAATGGAATGCTTGAGTATGTGTGACTATATATTTCTTTGCAGGGTATATTTTATGGTTTATAAATGAATGATAAAAATTCTAAATCAGACAGTCATTTGGGGTGATATTTATGATAAAAATACAAACATAAGCACTCTTGACAAGAAATTTTGCTCACAAATTGACCTTTAACACAACGCCTGATGCATAATGATTATTGAATATGCGCAGCCTGCTATTTAAATTATTGCTACATGCCGTATCTGTTTTCTAAAGCTGCCATAACACATGACCAAAAGCTGAGTGGCTTAAGACAACAGAATTTTTTTCTCTTACAATTTTGGAGGCAAGAAGTACAAAATCAAGGTGTCCATAGGCCAGCTCTCAAGGCTCTAGGCAAGAGTACTTTCTCCACTTTCTTCCTTTTCAGGATTGCTAGTAATCCTTGATGTTCCTTGGTTTTTGATGACAACATAAATCCCATCTCTGCCTTCATCCTCACATGCATGTCTCCCTTGTATGTCTTGTGTATGTGTCCAAATTTCTCCCTTCTAAAAAACACCAGTCATAAGGGCATCACCCTAAAGCAGTGTGACTTCATTTTAACTTGCTTTCTATGTAGAAGACCCTGGATCCCAATAGGATCATATTAATAGGTTCCAAGTGGACATGAATTCTAGGGGATCCTATTCAACCCCATTACCATGCAAAGTTGTGTACTTACTTAAAGTTTAATGATACGAGAGATGTGACCATAAATTAATGAAATGCTTGTTAACTAATATGCTATAAAATCCTAATATTCAGGGCGCCTGGGTGGCTCAGTTGGTTAAGCGACTGCCTTTGGCTCAGGTCATGATCCCGGAGATCTGGGATCAAGGCCTGCATCAGGCTCCCTGCACGGTGGGAAGCCTGCTTTTCCCTCTCTCACTCCTCCTGCTTGTGTTCCCTCTGTCACTGTATTTCTCTCTGTCAAATAAATAAATAAAACCTTAAAAAAATCCTAATATTCATCATTCATCCAGGTATATTCTGAGATTAAATACATAATATAGTCACCATCCCACAAAATATTTGTTCTTTTTTAAATATATATAATTGCCCTAGGATGTTTCTCAATTAAATGAATTTTTGGTCAATGACTTTTTTTAAGGACAAGATTTTTTTTTTTCCTTTTTCACATTTTTAAATTCCAGTTACTTAATGGATAGTGTAATATTAGTTTCAGGTGTAGAATGTAGTGATTCAACACTTACATATGACACCCAGTGCTCATCACAAGTGCCCTCCTTAATACCCATCACCTGTTTAGCCTATCACCACCCATCTCCCTTCCAACAATGCTTTGTTCTCTACAGTTAAGGATCTGGATTTTGGTCACGTGAATTTTTAACACAAAATGTTATTATCCAACCAGCTGACAGACATAACTCAGCAGACATGTTTCTGAATTTCTGCATTAAAAAACAAGTATGCAAACATGTAAATACATAAATAATTACACCTTACCATCAGTGACAGTAGTTTGTTTCAAGTTGAATACTTTGCAACCACAACAAAATATGTAAGAAAAGCAGTCTGAGTAATGGGTAGCTTCCTAAGAATAGTTGTATTTACTTTCCCCACTATTGATAAGAGTCTGAGATAGAATCCTTTCTCTTCCCCTTCTTCCCAAACCTGACCTCCCCCACACACACAATTTAAAATCTTATACACTTCAATACACAGAACAGGGCATTGTCTTTCAGTTATACTATGAATAAGGTCTGAGGCTGAAATATAAAAACAAAACCAAATACTATAGATCCAGTTACGTAGGTGAGCTATCTAGGGATCATCTAAGGTGCTTGCAATGCCTGCCTCCAATTCCTCAGCAGCAAGGCCTGTTGACTCTCTGAAATATTGCTTGAATTTGAAATTTTATCTCACCCATGTCGTCTTTTTGCCTAGATCATTGCAACAAAAGCCTTACAGGTTTCCCTGCTCCCACTCCTGCTCCCCATGCTCCCCACCCCTTATTACATATCTTCACTTGGTAGCAGAAGTGACATTAATATATTGGGTCACAATATTTCTCTTTTTAAAACCTTTCTATGACTTCCTGTCAGACATAGAATACAATCCAAACTTCCTGCCACATGCCTACTCGAAGTAAAGCATAATTCTATTATCCTTTCTGTCAGCCTGTTGTTTGATATGTCTATGTTCCTTACCGAAAATTGCAATTATCTTTCTGCTTTGCTCCCTTTTGTCTGTCTTCTTCTCTAAGAACTTTATCTCTCTTAGGCATAAACTCTGTCATCTTTATCCTGGCGCCCCAAGTTTTCCACGATGTCTGGCACACAGCAGGCATCCAGTAAATATTTGTTAAGTGAATGAATCAATCTGCTAGCCATCATAAAAGTAAACAAGAGATCACTTATCTCAAAGTGGCACTAAGAGTGCCTAAGAATGCTTCCTTCTTCCTAGAAAAAATAAAGCTGGAAGCTGATGGCAATATCATTTATTTTTTTTCTAAATTCTATTCAAAGTTTCCTCCCAACTGCTTCTTTAACAACTAACGTACACTACAGCTTTCCCTCTCTTCTTTAAACATCAGGAGAACATCATTAATGTTTAATATTTGAGCACGGGCCAAGGTTTCTGTTTGTAAGTCTCAGGGGGAAAGAATTTTGATAATTGAATGATTTCCGGCAGGGAAGCACATTCCCAAATCCACATACACTCATGTCTGTCCCAGTCTCCTCTGCCAAAATGCTTATTTATTCTGTGTCTGGGGCTTTCTAGTTTAAATAAGTCCCTCTGCCTCATTGCTGTGTCCACTTGCATTTGCTGTACACATTATTTCCTCGTTAATTCTGTGCCATCGTATATTACTTGAGGAGTATGTCTTGCAGCTCACAGAAGTTCCAAGGTGGCTGTGAGCATTGTCACGGAGAACACTGAATCATTTTTCTTGTTGTGGACTGAAACTTAAAGTAAGCTTTATTGCCTATTTATGACGAACAGCTGTAAAGTTTCTGTTGTCAGCAAAACTCAGAATAGTCAAGAAAGTTGGGGAAATTCTGTTACTGCTTTCGTTCTCTCGCTGCCTTTAAAAATGTTTATACTTTGTTGCTTAAACAGATGACCATTAATAAATGTACCTCCGTAGATACCTCTGTAAGAGTAATGGCTGCCAAGCCTTAAATTTCATTGTCCCCTGGGGCGCCTGGGCGGTTCAATTGGTTAAGCCACTGCCTTGGGCTCAGGTCGAGATCCTGGAGTTCCGGGATCGAGTTCTGGAATCGAGTCCTGCATTGGGTTTCGCGGGGAGTCTGCTTCTCCCTCTGAACTTCTCCCTTCTCATGCTCACTCTCTCTCTGTCTCAAATAAATAAATAAAGCCTTTAAATTTTTTTTTATTATCCCGAAGAAACTGACTTTGTCTTTCTTCTGTTGTTTAAACCTTTCAAGTCATCTGAAAAGGATGAAATTAATAAGCCGCTATTGCTGACTCTGGTACGCAGTCTGGCTGTCAGGACAGTAGAAAGTTCTTTCCTTTTGAAAATTTTTAAAGGTTAAAAATTTTGGTGTGCATGTATCTTGGAACTATTTAACTGTTTGGAGAGAGAAAAAGATGCCATAGTATAATGTGCGGGTGTTTTTTTAAAGTTTGATCTATGTTTATAGTTTTTTCCAATTGTATTCCATCCTGGTCCTTACACAAGGTAAACAGGGTTTTATTGTTTTTCTCCAGTGTTACGCAATAGTAGGAAATGGAAGGTTCCCAGAGTGTTAGAGGAGTGAGTGAGATGACAAGACTAACTGACAACCACGATATTTATACAAACTCGCATTTATAGAGTGCTTCAGGCCAAACGCTGCTCTGAGTGCTTCATATGAAATAACGGGTTAGTGTGCTCTAGAGTTTTCTTGGTTCTAGTTCTGTATGGGATACTGCTGTGATCCCTATTATACAAGTGAACCAATGAGGCAGAAAGGACATAAGCAACAGCTAGAGGCACACAGATATTAAAGGACAAGGCCAGGATGTGAACATTGACTGCATAATGTAGTCCACAGTGAGGAAAGGAAATGGCTATGAAGCTGGCTTATGATGAAGGCAACCGAGAAATCATTAGTAGAGACACTAGGGGTTCAGCAGGCTTTTCAGTCAAACAATGCATTAGGAGTGTTAAGATTCTCTTTAATATTCATCATCATGAAGACAAATGTTTACAATAGCGAAATTTATGTATCTTGTTTTTCTGGAACAGAAGCAAGAGGGAGTTGGGTTACCAGCTGCATAGTTAATGAACCATGGAATGTCCCTTTGTCTTACTTTTCTCATCTGCAAACTGGGGATTTTTATTAGCACCAACTTCAGGGGGTTGTTGATAAGACTGAATGACATATACATAGAATTATTGGAGATGGTGTGGCACATCATAAGTTATGTGTTACATTATAACTCCTAAAGGTTCTCTTTGCAAGTTTAAAATTGTAAGCCGTCCAAAATAAAATGCGACATCTCTACCCACAAATTAGCATCACAACTCTAATCATCAGTTTTAAAAGAGCATAGTGTATACACTTTAAATATCTGATACCAGAGAGACAATTGAATTATATTTTATTCCCAACCTGTCATCAGGCTGTCCTTAACTGCAGGGGCAGATTAAGTCAGAGACACAGCCAGACCCCACTCAAGGGAAAAACATATTTGATGTGTGGTCCCTAATGGAATTAAAGTTCTGAAAGTCCGCCTGTGTTCCTTAGGGAACGTGCTGCTCAATGATAAAATGTAAGAGTCTTTCATTATTGTTTCAGTCAATTTAGGATAAGCCTTTCTTGTTTAGTTTTGACTCTGTGTAGGTTACTTGTCATTAGGCACGATAAAGCATTTTTCCCAAGGTCTCCAATGAAAGGAACTGGCAGATCTCCTAATTACTATTCCTTTGTCTCCTTTTACCGGCCATATTGTACCTTTGCCTTTTTCCCTTTGCACTTTTTTCTTTGGTGCACTCACCACCTAATTTTCTTTACTTCGTTTTTCTGTGTAATGACTTCCTCAGGGCTCATACTCCCCTCATCCCCCACTCCCAAATCTGGAAGGACCTCAGAGCTAGCCAGCTGGTTGCCTAATCAAATCAGCTTCCAGGTTAGCTGAAAGTCTGCAACACCCAGGTGACTGAATGTATAAAGGAAAGCTAGGAAGGACTCAAGGTCTGACTTTGCAGTTTCTAGCCACATTCACATACGTGTGATTGTCCAGGATGCATTGCAAATCCTACATGAAGTATAAATTCAGCAGCATATGTAAATGCCTCCCAGTAGTTTTCCATGTGAAAATATTTTGTTTGAAATTCAGTACTCAAGAGTATCTGGAGTTAATAAAAAGAAATTTTTTATTCTGTCCAGATGAATGAATTTAAAACCAAATTTTCTTACTGAAGAATAACAGACTATATGATCTTTTGGAAGCAATGTTAAATAGACCCAGTGGTTTAAAAAAATATGTATGTTATGACTAGATTAATTTTCTTACATTTTTAACTTTTAAGCAGTGAACCAAAATTCAGACATTTTAATCATGTATGGTAGTTAATTTGAAATTCAACTTGGTGGGCAAATCTCTTGATATTCTTTCATGCCACTTATGACTTCTTGTAACCAGACTGTTTCAGCTGTTAACATTCTATTTTCAGAATGCTCTTATGTCTTAAAGGCAGAACAAGAGGGGGAAAAAAAAGAAGGCATAATCAAAGAAAAAACAGAAAACAGTCCATTATGCTGAACATTTTCTATAGTATATATTACAATATATATTATGTATATTATGTATAATGTTTTCTTCAAATACAAAAATATAGTAAGAATCATTTTTAAGTCCAGGATTGATATTGATAACTTTCATATATAGAGTTAGAGCACAGGTACTAAATTCTTTCCATTGATCTAAATACACCTCTCCTATTGGCTTTGAACACAGGTGTATAGCTGTGGATTTAGCTGCATATGACAACTTTTTTTTTTCACAAATGCAAAGCATGATAAATTTAGGGACCCATGGAAAATTTTGCAGGAAACATTCTGTGTGCTGAAAGTGTTTTATAAAGACAATATTTAAAAGACTATTTTGAGGGTATTTATGTATATGGTTTAAAGATGGATTACATTCACAGAGGCATCCTTTCCTTTCAAGGACTATCTGAGAGAAATTTTCTTTGGTACGTGTCATTTTCTTTACTTGTTTATTACATAAAATGGAGCACCTACTTGAGTAATAAATGGCTCCAAGCATTGAGAAACTAACAGTCAAAGGTAGAGGACAGAACAGTTAAGGATACCTTTATTGTTACCTCCCCTAACTGGGAAGCTCTTTAGACTTTGCAAGGGGACGAGTTCTTACTATGCAGTATGACCAGTGGTATAAGAAGAAAACAAACCAAAGAGGAAAACTACCTCATGGAAAGATCATGGATAGTGGAGGATTACAAACATATATTCAAATCCTTGCTGGGGTACTTCTCATCCATTATATGTCAGTAATTTTAACACTTGCCTCATGGTGTTATTGGTTGAAGCAAAAGAAATAGTATGTTAAGTGTCTGGGACATTGTAGATACTTAATGCATGGTAGCTATTAGTAACAGTGTTATGAGAACATTGGACTGAGCAAACTTGTTTATCTTTCTGATAGTAAAGAAGTCTGTCAACAAGCTCTAGATAATCAGTAAAAAAGTGTAACTCAAAGAAAAAATTATATATGATGAATGTGGCGAGCAATGCAGTTTATGTTTTTTGTTGAGGTTTAAAGAATCCATTGCTCCCTTTGTGATGCCACTAAGGCGTTTTGTGATATGCCTTTATTAGCACCCACCTTCCTATATGTGTAAATTTCTGCATATGGTGGTAACTTTCTTGAGCTCTTGTTTCTTCAAAAGAAGGAACATATACTATTTATTCATCTTGTATTCTCGCTATTTATCTCATAAGTGTCTAATAACTTCTGTATTTGTTGAATTCAAAAACAAAATATTGTGGATTTCTAAATTATCAAATTTACAGTCTCCCCTCATGAAATTTCAGGCCCTTTTGGAATTGTCATTTAAAGACACCCACTTAGGAAGGGTAACAATAAAAGTATCCTTAGCTTTAAAAATGCCTGCATTCCTAAAAGTCTGATCATTAAATATTTTACAATTTTACGTATTTTAATCTGCTTTAAAATTACATCTATCATTAGTTAACATCTTAAAATTTGAGAATGACAGTCCACAAGAATTATTTTTTGTCATTGAGGCTAAATTAATATCATACTCAAAAAGGAAATATACTCTTGGGGCACCTAGTGTCTCAGTCAGCTACGTGTCCAACTCTTGTTATCAGCTCAGAATTTGATCTCAGGGTTGTGAGTTCACCCCCACATTGGGCTGCATGCTGGGCATGGACCCTACTTAAAAAAAAAAATGCATACTCTTAAAGCTGTGTATTTAAAATCAAGTGAAAAATAATTGAATACACACTAATGGAAAACATTTTAAAACACTAAATTTAAAACACAAAAACACTATCCTAACATGTTTAAGTGTATAGGAAGACATCAATTCTTTTTTTTTTTTTAAGATTTATTTATTTCTTTGGCAGAGAGAGGGATCACAAATAGGCAGAGAGGCAAAGACAGAGAAAAAGGGGGAAGCAGGCTCCCCGCCAAGCAGAGAGCTAGATGTGGGGCTCGATCCCAGGACCCTGAGATCATGACCTGAGCCGAAGGCAGAGGCTTAACCCTCTGAGCTACCCAGGTACCCCGGAAGACATTAATTCTTTAATGTATTCTTTAATACCCTGAAATATTGGATTTTCAAGTGGAAAATATAGGCACAGTTACTACAGCAAAAATCTGATAATGTCTTAAATAAGTGCAAACTTTGTTTTTTTCATAGAACAATCTGAGTACAATTGGTATAGGTCTGGTATGGTTTCATGAGGTCAAGAAACACAGGCCCTTTTTATTGGTGCCATTCTCACCACAGAACTTTCATCTTGTGTTCCAAAATGGCTGCTCTAATTCCTAACATCATGTCCACTTCCCAGTCATATCAAGGGGAAAAAGAAGGGAAAGGGGTGGGGAGTCGTACCATATGGAGTTTGCACAGCATTTTATTTCATATGTCAATGACCAAATGTATTTACATTTCACACCTAGCTGTAAAGGAGTCTAGGAAATCTATTTTTCATATTAGAAGAAGAAGAAAGAAAAGAGAGAAAAAGAAAAGAAAAGAAAAAAGCTAAAACTCATAAGATTTATTACCAAAAGAATGAAGGAGAAATTGGATGAAGAGACATCGGAGTGTCCCTGATACAAAAGTTTAAGTCAAAAGGGATTTCACCTGGGATTTACATCATTATTCTAATTATTGCCTTTCAAAATTACCCCACAGCACATCATGCTAAATTTTTAGGGAAAATACATGTGGATCATATCATCCTGTGTAATTGTGAGTTGTAAGTATCTATCTAAGGTGAATTCAACAATCCAATCTTGCAGGCTAAACATATATCAAAATTTTATTGTTGATTATAAAATAATAGCTTATATAGCTAACAGTCATGAAAATTGATTATATTCCAGACACTATTCTTTTTTTTTTAAAGATTTTATTTATTTATTTGACAGAGAGAAATGCAGCGAGAGAGGGAACACAAGCAAGGGGAGTGAGAGAGGGAGAAGCAGGCCCGATGTGGGACTCCACCCCGGGTCTCCGCAATCATGACCTGAGCCGAAGGCAGTCACTTAACCAACTGAGCCACCCAGGTGCCCCTCCAGACACTATTCTTAAACATATATTCACTATTTAATTTTACCACATCTCTTTGAGTTAAGTTACTGTTATTATCCCAGCTTTGAAGATTAAAAGAAATAAGGAAAACCTTCATTTTTCACTTTTCAAAAACACTTAATACTTGCATTTTCTTGACATGAATGTGTGAATGAATAACTGAATGAATGGTCAGCCAAAACTCCTATACAGGAATATTCAAATGATTGTACCCCTTTGGAAGGAACCACCTTCTAGTGGTATTTCTAGTGATCAAAACATTCTTGAAACTCCACTTATGGAACTCTCTAGAAAGTTTGTTGTGTAGTCTTTTGAAAATGTAGAACAGAAGGAATAGCACAGAGGACCACAGGGGAAGGGAGGAGAAACTACATGGGAAGAGCTCAGAGAGGGGAACAAACCATGAGAGACTCTGGACTCCTGGAAACAAATTGAGAGTTACAGAAGAGAGAGAGGTGGGGGGATAAGATAAACAGCTGATGGGTGTTAAGGAGGGCACAGTGAAGAGAACTGGGTGTTATACACAACTAATGAACTCTTGTACACTACATTAAAAACTAATGATGCACTCTATGTTGGCTAACTGAACATAATAAAAAATTAAGAAAAAGAAAATGTGCAATGATGAGAAATAAAGTCTTCAGAGGATTGTTTTGGTGTCATTTTATGTTTGGAAACAATGAGGTCATTTAAGAAAAGTCTGTTGGAAAATTAAGCTAGCAGAAGCCAATTTTAGTCAAGAATGACATATCCTTCTAAATTAGTAAGAATGCTTCTCTCATTTGGCAGATGATTATTTTTGTATGATTCTCATATATTGGGGTTAAGAGTAAAATTACACTTAAATGTCTTTAAAGTGAAAAACAAGTTATGTACAAACAAGTGGTAGCAATACAAATATTTTCAGAGGTAAAGACATTCTTTGGCATGCATGTATACTGGAAAACTTGGCTTTCTATTTCTCTTCCTCAGTTTAAAATAAAATTGCAAGGTCAAAAAAAAAGCCTAAAAACTTAGCAAAGTCAAACAGAATTAAATATTAACCTATTCTTTGTTAATTGAGATTTGCTCATAAGTCCTGGTTTGTATAGAGCTGAAAAGAGAGTGGCAAGAAGAGGACTGGAAACCACACAGTAGCTTGATCCCAAAGGGCCCTTGGGCTTGTGTTAGTGTTTTTGCAGCTTATGGGAGGTGATGTGAGCTGATTTCTGTATGACTAAATCATTCCATAGGACCACACTACAATATGGAAATTAGATTTGGAGCAGAGACCTTGAAACTAGAGACAGGGAGACAGTCGAGACAGTTGCATGGGACAGACAGCAGAATCTAAAGCAAAGCACAGATGTTGGGGAGGGAAAGAGGAAATAGCTTTGAAAGATATTGAGGAGTTAAAATCCATGAGACGTGGAGACCCATCACATCGTAGTTAATATCGAGAGCCATCCCTCCATCTTGGCCTTGTCCTTGACCACACACCGTGAGAGCTCCTGGAGTGAGCACTTAGACGAGGGCAGGTGGTCGGCTGCACTCTTCATATTTGTTGCCTTATTTAGTGCTCCAACAAAAACTATGCCTTCTTTATAAAGTAAGAAGGTAGGAACTTAAAGACATTTTCCTAGATCTTAAAGCCAGAGTGTCCATAACATTGAACCTTTAGGAAAGAGTTACTCACTTTGCCTTAGGAGCCATCAGGGAGCCGGACTAGAGAGTGCTCATGAAAACAGGAGTTTTTACAGAAAATCATCATAGAAGTATTATTTTCACAGTAATATGAAAGGATTCAATTTCCAGAAATTTTGAAGATAGGGATTTTTGTTTAGTTTTGTTTTAAAATTGGGGACGTTGGGGGCACCTGGATGGCGCAGTTAAGCCTCTGTCTCTTGGCTTCAGCTCAGAGTCTGAGATTGAGTGCTGCATTGGGCTTTGCACCTACTGTGAAGTGTGCTTGAGTTTCTCTCTCCTTCTTCCCCTCTCCAACCCTTCTCTCTCTCTCTCTCTCTCTCTCTCTCTCTCTCTCTCTCTCTCTCACCAAAATAAATAGATTAAATCATTTAAAGATTGGGGACGTTGGAGGCAGGGTGTGCATCTATAGTCTTATTTGTAGTAGCTAATGATCAAAATGTGGTACACATGAATTGCTAAGTTCAGAAATTGTTATATCCCATTTTAAAATTCTATAAAACTCACAGATAAAGATTTACTAATTAAATGTGTTTTGACACTTCATAGTTTATTTCTTCATATGATATAACTGTTTTTAGACATAGACCAAATTTTGTTTTCTTAAGTAACAAGGAAGCCTAAGCAAGGTAAAAAGCAAATGGAATCTAAGAGCATACTGTGCCAAGGCCTGATGGCCTGATTCTTGCAGGTCATGCTTGGCGAATGGCCACGCTGCATTCTTGGTACAAACTCTTGATAGTGTTCTCTGTTTTACAACATGTGGTGGTGTCTTTACAATATCAGCTCCCGACTGGGCTGCTTTTGTCATAATCAAGTAAATTTGATCATGGTGCTGCGATTACTGGAATTTTTGGGTCCAAGTGCTGTGGTTGATAACATTTTTCTTAGTAAGATTTTTTTACTTTAACTTCTTTTGCACTTAAAAGCAGCAACAGACTGCTCGAGAACAGATAATTCTTCTGCACCATTTGGCAGACTACTTGACAAACTGAAGTGTGTGATTCACGTAGAATGAATGCTGAAGAAACTGACTCTAGAATTTTCAGCAATTTCTGCCATGAAAACCAAGGGTCGTTCTCATCAAGCATCCTAGTACCTTTACCTAGGTATTTTGACTTGTAATGGCTTCTATTTTCTCAAGATGTCTCAGAAGTCTGAGTACATTTTCAAGAATATTATTGCCAGTAAATAACATTATTTTATAAAATCTCCACATTCAGTGTCCTATGGCTTATTTCTCATCTGCATCCTGTGGAGAACAATTATATTGTTAATAATCTGGAATAATTTATAACCTCTTTTTTCTTTTCTACCATTCTTTGAGAGTGCTTAAACTCATATTTTTAATAATCAAGTTAAAGCAATAGAATATCACTCCTACTGTAGTCAAAGTTTAATATCTAGCCAATATTCTTTCCTCATCTGTTTTCATTTAATGTTCAATGTCAGCCAGCAAGTAGAATCTGTACTATTCACCATCTTTATCTAATTTCCAATAATCCTTTAAATGCACCCTATTCTATCTATTCTGTCCTTATTAATATTAAAAAAAAGATTGATCCCATGCACAGAACAGATGTTTTCTTTTTCTTTTAGATACATTACTGCAAATAACACATATGTGATGATTCCTTATTCAGAGAACACTGTACTCATTCAAGTTCTGACTTGAAAGACTAATTTCATTAAATGTATCTAATAGACTCATAATAAAATTGCATATTCATTCAAACAGTCCCTATCCAAATGCAATTTAACTTTCTGGCAGTCCAAAAAAAGATGTTCATGGAATATCTGAATTTGCATATGTCGCTTGAAGCCAGTGAGAGTTAGAGGTATATCCAGAAGAAAAATAACAACTGTCAAGGATCTCTGTCCATTTTGTACTTAGCAGTAAGAAGCCATTGGTTCCTGACCAATACTGTGTCATGAAAATACTTGGACTGAAGCTGGGTTGCCATGACTTGTAAGGGAAATAAGGAAGTGGAAAGAGTAGGTAGTATAGGGGGCAACTAGACCTAATATGTGTGGTTTATTTTTGTTTATTTGTTTTGTTTTCTTTTTAAGGAAATGTGTTGGGTGTGTTCAAATGCTGTTAGAAAGGATCCAGTATTGAAGAAGTGGAACCTATTAGACAGAGTGAATAATTACATGACCAAATAGACTGAGAAGCAGAGGTCCAAATTCAGCTTTATGGGGTAAGGAAAGGAGAAGAAGATGGATTGGAGAAAACCAGGTCATACTTACAGGTGAAGTCAGGCATTGATGGCATACCATCTGTTTTCTCTGTGACTGGGGGGCTCTGCCCTCAGTTGTACGATAAGGAGAAGAAGCCGTGCTGGTGTATTAGAGGTTAGAGGTGAATGGGCAAGATTGAAAATAGCCTTTTATGAATAAAACTGAAATAAGTTGAGCTGGGTTTTTATAGTCAATAATCAAAAGAGATAATTATGTTTTTTCAAAGAGATACCCCCCACACTTACACTATATATCTGTAAGAAAGTTTATGTTGAAGAGAAAAGCTAAGAAACTATCAACTAAGTCCAGGCTTGAATGGATAAGGGTTTGGACTAGGATAGTAGCAAAGAGAAGAAATCAGAAGAGCCTATTTGTCAAAAGGATGGCCTTTTGGGTGCCTGGGTGGCTCAGTGGGTTAAGCCTCTGCCTTCAGCTCAGGTCATGATCTCAGGGTCCTGGGATTGAGGCCGGCATAGGGCTCTCTGCTCAGCAGGGAGCCTGCTTCCTCCTCTCTCTCTGCCCACCTCTCTGCCTACTTGTGATTTCTCTCTGTCAAATAAATAAATAAAATCTTAAAACACACACACACACGCACACACACACAAACACACTGACCTTTAAAGGTTTTACTACTCTAGGAGACTACTCAGGGATGAAAGAAAGTGAACACCTCCATGAATATTGCTGCATGTGTTACAATATTGTTGAGAGAGGTGGCGACCTCCTTAATAAAAAGAATTAACTTGGCAATTATAAAGTTGCTTAAATAATATTTGTCAGTTTTAACTTTTATTCTTATTTCTCATTTTTTATAGGAACTGCTTAAATTTTCTTTTATACTTAATATGATACCACAGTTCAACAGAACTACCTGTGATTTCTGTGGTAAATGAATGTCCAAAATAGTATATCTTGGGATAATGATTATCACTATTTTTATTAACCAAACTTTTCTTTTATATACTATACTAATATGTATAATTTAGTTTGGTCTTAATAATTTTAAGAGTTAACCTCAGCAAATTTTTAATATTTTTAATATATTAATACATAAAATTAGTTTCCAAATTTAAATATTGGTTCCTGAAAAGTAGACTCTGAGTTGGAGATTTCTGTGAAAGAAAATTGGGAAGTACCCTCAGATCAAAATTGGGAAGATGTAGGGCACCTGAGTGGATCAGTGGGTTAAAGCCTCTGCCTTCAGCTCAGGTCATGATCTCAGGGTCCTGGGATCAAGGCCCCATATCAAGCTGTCTGCTCAGCAGGAAGCCTCCTTCCCCCTCTATCTCTGCCTGCCTCTCTGCCTACTTGTGATCTCTCTGTCTGTTAAATAAATGAATAAAATCTTTAAAAAAAATTAGGAAGGTGTGGGAATTGGTGAAAAAAAGGAAAATAGGGCTGGCTGCCAGGCAAACTGAACTGTGATGTTGTAACAGAAGCCATAGTTGATCCTACAGGAAACTATAAATATGAACAGCCCTTGAAATTTTTCCCATCTGGGTGAAGGAACCTACACTGACTATTCGTTTGAGATAGGCTGTCCCCAGAGAAGGGGAGATGACCTTGGATATGGTGGTGCCTTTTAGCCAAGGTCATGGCCTTCCAGTGAAACTCAGCTCACAACGATTTCTGCCAACACTCCCTGTAGCTAAGGTATGTATTTTGGAGAGACAATGTGTACAGCACACTACAGTGTCCTGTACAATAACAAGGAATTTTTTATAAAGTTATAAAAACATTCTCCCTTATTGTTATTTAGCCCCAATAACATTCCCCAAATGCAGGCACTACTATTTTTTTGAATCTTTCCTAATGATTAATATCTCAATGCTAAGTAATATGCTTAGTGACTTTACTTTTAACATTTTAAAATATTACTCAAAAACATAAGGTATTTTTTTCTCATGTATTTTAATTTCATTTATCTTTCCCTTTATTCTCAATACAATTACAACACTATTTGTATTTCCCAGAGGTAGGTCTAACACTAACGTCTAATCAAGGTTCAAAGATGGGTGAGAATAAGGGTTTGCACTTTGTTCAAATTGGCTTTTATTGGGTTTATTTTTAAAGGTAAAGGCAAAGAGAACAAAAGCTAAGAATGTAATAAGGATGTAGATAAGTGAGTGTATTTCCCATTACCTTGCTTGTTTCTAAGAATTCAGTTTCTGAATTCAGTTCCATGGCTATAGCCCTCCTGAGAAGAGGGAGTTTTTCAGTGGTGAAACAGAGCCAAGAACTTTGGGTTCTCTGCATTGGATACCCTCAATTACTTCTAGACCCTTCCTCGGGTTCATCTCTCACCTTCTGGGTCAACTATAGTTTTACTATTGCCATAGCTATTTTCTATGCTTCATAGGTTGTAATTAGAAGTACAAACCATTAAGTGGCATATGTATGATTATTTTTGGTAAATACTGTTTAAACCAGTGTCAACTGTTGGTATTCTGGGATTATACTTCCTTGTCTATGTTTCCCATGTTATCTTTGGATGTTTTTCACACTTCACTAACAGAAATCAAATCCCCTTTGGGGGGCTTTATATGCTTTATTATGTCAGCCATGACTTTATTATAAATTTTAAATATCAGATTTCTCCCTTCCCTTTCCTTCTCTTTTTTCTTTTTAATTCCTCTCAATTTTGCCTTAATTCTTCCCCCTTTTTTTAATTATAAGAAGGCATTTACTTATTAAGAAAAAGTACTTCTTAGAATAGTGCCACTTTCTCATTCTATCACTTCCTTTTCTTTTCCTTTATTTTTTTTCTCCTTTTAGAACACTTTACTAAAATTCACTATGTCATGGAGACTTCCCATCTGACGCCCTTCTTCTTGTTGTAAAGAGTTGATTGTTGCCTATGTCAGCTAAGCCATCTTCAGAGTTACAATTCCAAAATATATCCTTCTTTTGTTGCACTATGGCTTCCTGTTTCTTAATTTATTCTTTTATTCTTCTGTATTATACTCTCAAGTAACTTTTTGCAAAAGGGTGAGTGGCAAGCTAACTCTGAGTTCTCCTGTATCTTAAAAATTCCCACCACATTTGATTGGTGGCTTTGACTGTATCTTATTCCAGGCTCAAAATTGTTTCCCTCATAACTTAGAAGATATTGCTTCATTGTCTTCTGGCATTAAGTTTGCTGATGGAAAACTGAATGATCTTTTATTTGTAGATGATATTTTTTTCTTCTTTTTCCTCTGTGGAAATTTTAAGGATCTTCTGTGGTTCTCTAGAATGTGTTTGGAATTCGGTCTTTTTCCTTTTAATCTTGCCATGCATTTGATTGGCCCTTTCAATCCCTCTAAAGATCCATATTCATCACCTCTAGAAAATTCACCTGCAGTGTTTCTTTGTTGACTTCTTTTAAGCTTTCTCTCTTCTCTGTAAGAAAATCTTGTTAATCAAATATTAAATCTCCTGGATTGACTTACTATGTCTTTTATGTTTTCTCTCATGTTTCCACTTTCTATTTTTGTACTGTGTACTGGGAAATTGCCTATACTTTATCTTCTTTTCTATATCTTCATATATATTTTTTGTTTGTTTGTTTTAAAATCTGGGAGGTTGCCTCAATTTTCTTTTGTATCAACTTTCTGTTCTGTGGGAGGAAGGGCAAATCACCAGCGACTCAGAGTCTCTTTTGCTCTCTGGTTGTCCTTTCATTGAAAAGAGTGAAAAAAGATATAATTTCTGCCCCACTGGAGTTTAATATTTAGTTGGAACAATATATCAGTTATTATTGCTATAAAGCTAACTGCTCAAAACTTAGTGACTTGAGACAATAACCTTTTATTTGGCTTCTGACTGTGCAGGTTATAAACTTGGCTGAGCGGTGTTAATGGTCTGGTTGAGGTCCAGTTGACCTCTGCTAAGGTCACTCAAATGTCTTCAGTTAGTCTGGGGGTCAGCAGAGGCTAGCAAGTTTCTGGTAGCCTTGGCTGGTAGGTCTAGGAAGGCAGAAGCTTGTCTCCGTTTGTTACCTCAACCTTCAGCACCTTGTGTATACAAAATTAGGAGCAAGGGTTCCAAGAGTGGCTTACAGGGCAAGACCCAGAGTCTAAGCATTTTTCCAGTCTCTACTCACTTCACGTTTGCTGTTGTCCCATTGACCAAAGCAAGTTACATGGCCAACGCCAGAGTGAACATGGGAGGGCCCAAGTAGAAGTGTGGATGAGAGGAGGCATGTGGAAACTGGAGCTCCCACAAGAGGTAAAATGTAAGACCTGAAATTAAAGATGGGACGATTTTGAAACACTCTAAAAAATGTAAAATTAAAACTATAATTTTCACATTACAATATGGTATATGCTATAAGAATTCATTGAAAAAGATAGAGATTGAACTCCCTAGAAAAGCTACATGAGGGCTTCTGGGTGGCTCAGTGGGTTAAAGCCTCTGCCTTCAGCTGGCATCATGATCTCAGGGTCCGGGGATCAAGGCCAGCATCAGGCTCCCTGCTCAGTGGGGAGCCTGCTTTCTCCTCTCTCTCTGCCTGTCTCTCTGCCGACTTGTGATCTCTCTCTCTCTGTCAAATAAATAAATAAAATCTTTTAAAAAAAAGTAAAAGAAAGAAAAGCTTCATGAAAGGGTTGGGTTTTACCAGATTATTAAAAATTATAGATGACTGGATGATGGAGATTGGGGAGGGTATGTGCTATGGTGAAACAAAAAATAAATTAATAAAAAAAATTGTAGATGAATTCAGATCAGCCAAAAGTGACATGCAAACTCACAGTCAGATCGAAGGTGTGGGGGTTGAGGGGAGTGGGAAAATGGGCATATTATTTCACTGAATTTGAGGATTTCCTCTGCTAGAGATAACACTACATATTCAAATTAAGGTTAGCTGCCAGAAGACCATAAATGGCTAACTGGAAGAATCTATTTTTGATGACATTTTAGTATTAAGTAAAATGAAAGAAAGAATCCTTGTTGTCAAAAATACACTTTTTGAATAAAAAACTCAATTATTTTCCAGAATGATATTTGTTAAAGAAAAAGGAAAATTCTGACAAGAATTAACATCAGTTATTTTGAGTAAATATAATCTAAGATCTATGCAGGAATAGACGAAACTAAAATTTACTATCATGTTGGAAGATATATTTCAAAGATAAACATTAAGCTATTTAACATATTATAAACATACACCAGTAGCTTAATTTATCTTTATTGAATTTTTTAAAATTTTAATTCCGGTATAGGTAAAATAAAGTGTTAGATTAGTTCCAGGTGTAGATACAGTGATTCAACATGCCCATCCGACACTGGTGCTCATCACAGGTGCATTCCTTAATCGCCATCAATTCTTTCACCCATCCCTCCCACCCTCCCACCCCTCTGGTAACCATTAGTTTGTTCTCTATAGGTAATAATCTGTTTCTTTTTCTTTTTTAAAAAGAAAATATTAGTTTATTTATTTGTGAAAGAAAGAGAGAGAACACACACACAAGCAGGGGAGAGGGACAGGGAGAGAGAGGGATGGAGAATCCTCAAGCAGACCCCCAGCTAAGCACAGAGCTGGACATGAGGCTAGATCTCTGGACCCTGTGGTCATGACCTGAGCCAAATTCAAGAATCAGCTACCTAACTGACTGAGGCACCCAGGGTGCCAAGTGTCTTTCTTGATTTGTCTCTCTTTCTCTTTTTCCTTTGCTCATATGTTCTATTTCTCACGTATGAGTGAAGTCATATGTTATTTGCCTTTTTCTGACTGACTTCATTTAGCATTATACTTTCTAGCTCTATCTGCATTGTTGCAAATGGCAAGATTTCATTCCTTTTTATAGCTGAATAATATTGTGTTGTACATATACATACACACATATGTTTTTTATCCATGCATTTGTCAATGGACTGGCTGGTTTCATAATTTGGCTATTGTAAATAATGCTGCAATAATCATAGAGGTATATGCATCCCTTTGAACTAGTATTTTTGTGTTTTGGTGGTAAATTCCCAGTAGTGTGATTACTGGATCATAGTGTAGTTCTATTTTTAAGTTTTTGAGGAATCTCCATACTGTTTTCCACAGTGGCTACACCACTTTGCACCACACCAACAGTGTATGAGTGTTCCTTCTGCACACCCTTGCCAACACCTGTTGTTTCCTGTGGTTTTGATTTTAGCCATTCTGAGAGGTGTGAGGTGATATCTCATTATAGTTTGGATTTGCATTTCCTTGATGATGAGTCACATTGGGCATCTTTTCATGTGTCTCCTGGCCATCTGTATGTTTTTGGAAAAATATCCATTCATATCTTCTGCACATTTTAAATTGGATTATTTGCTTTTTGGGTGTTGAGTAATACCAGGTTTTTAAAATACATTTCGGATACTAGCCCTTTATCAGATATGTCATCTTCTCCTATTCCATAGGTTGTCTTTTAGTTTTGTCGATGGTCACCTTCATTGTGCAGAAGCTTTGTATTTTGATGGACTGCCAATAGTTTATTTTTGCTTTTGTCGCCCTTGCTTCAAGGGCCATATCTTGAAAAATATTACTATGGCCTATGTCAGAAAAATCACTGCTGTGCTCTCTCCTACCATTTTTATTATGATTTTCGGTCTTACATTTTGGTCCTCTACTCATTTCGAGTTTATTTTTGTATATGGTGTAAGAAAGCAGTCCAGTTTCATTCTTTTACACAGGGAGGTTCAGATTTTCCAGCAGCATTTGTTAGTCTCATTGAAGAGACTATCTTTTTCTTACTGTATATTCTTTCAGCATCCTAATTTTTGAAGTTACTTGTGAAACAGCAGTAACATTTTCTGCAGAGCATCTAATTTTAGTCTTTGTTGATACCAGTCAGGTAACTAATGCTTCTTCTTCACTGTGGTCAGTCCCATTTATTTAGAACTATTAGACAGAGAATGATTATTCAAAAAAGACAAAAAAAAGTAGTTGGGATTTTCTACCAAACATTACTAACATAAAATAATACATTGGGAATTATTTAAATCACATACATAATTCCCTATAATGTAATAAAAGACCCATTTTTAGGAAGAAAATTAAATACTTTTTTCATAGGGAAAATATAGTTTATTATAATGAATTATAAATATTTTTTCTTATACCTGTTTGCATATCTTCAGTTTAAATAACATTATTAAAAACATACATATGTATATATTATATATAATGCTATATTATATATATCATTAGACTAGACTATCTCTACTCATATTAAAATACTTTAAGAAACTAAAGTATCTTGCAAATTTTATCACTTGTTGTACGTCTTAAACTCATCTTTAAAATGATGTGTGGGGAACCTGGATGTCTCAGTGGGTTAAAGCCTCTGCCTTCGGCTCAGGTCATAATCTCAGGGTCCTGGGATCGAGGCCCGCATTGGGCTCTCTGCTTGGCAGAGAACCTGCTTCCTCCTCTCTCTCTGCCTGCCTCTCTGCCTACTTGTGATCGCTCTCTGTCAAATTAATTAATTAATTAATTAAAAATAAAATAAAATAAAATGGTGTGTGGTCTAAGAAATTTGAGATTAAAGAATGTCTCCATATTTAGCCTGAAGCTGTATATATTAGTAAATCATATAAATTACATGGTCATTTAATATAGTCTGTCTGTACACATGAACCTCAGCTCTCTCCTAATTTGGGGAAATATCTGCAACCCTTCATGCAACCAGAAGCATTGGTCTTTCCACATAAACATAAGAAAGGAAGAAGTCACTCTGACAATTGGAAATAGTACTGATCTCTGTACAAATTTTAACTATATTGAAGTCAGATCTCATAATCTGATTGTTCCAAATATACCCTCAAATGGCTTCTCATCTTGTTTATTATCCTTATCACAAGGTGCAGGATACGTCACATTTACATTAATCACAAAACTGTCAGACGTTATTGATGTTTCACACAATTTTAAATGGCCATTAATCTTTTTCTACATTTGGAGGACTTTGATTGACCCCCAAGATAGAAATAACCATAACTACATACTAAAATTATCCGTTTTTGTAGCTGAGTTTAACTATTTCCCTCTTCTACACACCCTGATCTCTTCCCTTCTTTTTCTTATTTTTTGATTCTTTTTCTTTCCCTCCTCTTCCTCCTCCTTTTCCTGACCCTGTTGCACTTTTCCTGATCCCTCTATAAGCCCATAGAGATGTAGAGTTTCTATGAATGAACACTAATTTCTCCTCCTCCTACTTTAAGTAAAAGTGAAATTTAATACACAATTCTACAGCAACCTGTTCAGTTTTCTTCAGATCAGTAAGCCAATCTCATACCATCAGTCATGACAATTTTTTTCATTTTAATGACAATGAAAGAACATTATTTAAAGCATCATCTGTAGCAAATATACTTTGATTTAAATCTGCAATGTTAAATTTAAAGAAATCCCATATACATTAGTTTCAAGAATGAATTTTGATATTCTAACATTTATATTATTCTAATATATATTCTAATATAGAATATAATGATTCTCACTAATATTCTTTTTGTTTTTAAGATTTTATTTATTTATTTGACAGAGAGAACACAGCCAGAGAGGGAACACAAGCAGAGGGAGTGAGAGAGGGAGAAGCAGGCTTCCCGCTGAGCAGGGAGCCTGATGCAGGACTCGATCCCCGGTCTCCGGGATCATGACCTAAGCTGAAGGCAGTTGCTTTTCCAACTGAGCCACCCAGGCGCCCCTCTAACTAATATTCTAACAACTAAATTTAGTATATGTGTGTGTTGAGTATTCTAAATGCACTACATCTATCAACGCCTTTAATCTGCAAAACAACTCAATGAACAAGTGTTCATTCTATAATTGAGAAAAATGAAGCACCATGAAAAGACACAGGAAGTGGTAGATCCAGGGCTTTTCTTTTTTTGGGCTTGGGTTTGGTTTTCTTTCCCTGATATCCAGGTAGTATAGTCACTTATGGGACTGAGGAATTTTTTAACTTTTTAATAACTGTAGTATAGTCAGGGCATCTGGGTGGCTCGGTCTGCTGGGCAGCCAGCTCTTGATTTTGGCTTGGGTGGTGTCTAGGGGTCTGGGATCCAACCCTCTTCTTGGGCTTTGTGCTCAGTGGGGGTGGGGGTGCATGCTTGGGATACTCTTCCTCTCCCTCTGCCCTTCCCCTGCTTGTGTGCTCTCTCTCACTTTAAAATAAATATTTTTTAGAAGGTATAGTCAGGAATAGTACAAAGTATATTACAAGACTAGCCATAACTTTATTCATCTGTTAACATCTTACCCTGTTTTCCTTTTTTCTTACAATATCTTGATTTGCATTTCCAAGGATAGTAATATTCTCTTACATAACTACAAGAGAGTTTTCAAATTTTATCTAATCCATATTTGAATTATTTTCAACTGACCCAACAATGTCCTCTATGGTATTTTTTGGCCAACAGTACAGGACTCAGTCCAGGATCAGGTATTGCATCTAGTTTTCATGTATCTTTCGTCTCGTTCAATCGGAACATTTCTATAGCATGTTTTTTCTTTTATATTTTTGAAGAGTATAGTGAGACTGAGATCTTTCATACCAACAAGTGATTACTTGAAAGTCTGGTAACAAAAGAAACAAATCTGAAAGAGAACTTGAACATAAGGGAAATGTCTGTGAAAATTTTGCCAGGTATTTTAGAGAGGTATTCAAAATAGTTGAAGCTATATTTATTCTGATCTTTCAAGGAAATAAAACACAATTTAAGAAAATAGAACTATTACTGCACACATTTCCAGTCTTTCTCTAAATTGAAGTGTCAAAATCAGCAGAAGTAAGTCCCTATGTCTCTGAATCTCTCTGGCAGAAATGACATAGTATATAATATGAATGGATTCATTAATTACTAACTGATTTATTAAAATGATGCACTTACAATTTTATATTGATTTGTTTGTTTCTTTGAGATCACCCAGATTGTGCTTATGGAATTCACCCTGCAAGATCAAATAGTTAATTAAGATAATGACAGCTTAAACTAAACTGCTGACAGTGAAGATAGAGAGAAGTGTATGAATTTAAGTACAATTTGGAGAGTTGAATTGGCAGGGTTCTGTGATAAACTCCACATAGGGGGTGAACTGGAGGACAGGGCCAGGTGTAATTCTTAGGCTCCAGGTTTGCATATTTGACTCAGTGAATGAAATCACTGAGTCAAACAAAGAAGGGAGAGGGTCCTGTTATGGGTGAGAACATCAAACATTCAGCTTGGGACCTACTGTCTTCTTAGACATTTGGATAGCGATACAGAAATATGTATACAGATCTGAAGCTTAGCTAGAAGGGTTGAAGTGAAAAGAAGATTCTGGGCATCACCCTTATACAGGTAATGGTAGAAATGTTGAATGTGGAAAATGCCTAGAATGACTCCAGAGAGAGTGAAGAAAAGAAGGCCAATGGCAGAGCCTTGAATTATGTCCACTTGAAAGGTTGTGGCTAGGATGGTTAGATTGTCAAGGAGACTGGGGGAAAATATTAGCCAGACATGCAGAAGTAAAACCAGAAATGCTAGAAATGAGTATTTGAAAGAACTAAGAAATAGTCACCATTGTCAGATGTTGCCAAGAGGGAAAAGAAGTTAAGTGTTGAAAAATAATCTTGGACTTTGGAAGCATCATGGGACATGTGACTTTATCTAGAACTTCTACTGTGGATGTGAGTGTAGACTCCAGACTGAACTGAGTGGCCATGGGAAAAGTGACAGTAAGGAAAATGAATCAACAGACAAGGGTTTTGATTGGTGACTGAAGAAATAGCAGTGGTAGTATCTGGAGGGGTTTCTGATGTCCAGAGAGGCTTGAGTCCTGCTTTCTTTAAAGAAAAAAAAAAGCCATTGGAAGACATTTAACTGTCATAGGAAAGAATCAGGCTGAGAAGGTATGTTGAATGTATAGTCTCATGAAAAGATAAGAGAAAGCATAACTTCTTTGAGAAGGTGGGAAAGGTTCTTGAAAGTCAAGAGTCCCTGTGTGGGAGGGGGAAAGAATTTTCATTATGAGGTAGGAACTGGAATCATTTTATAGAGGGAGGACATAAATATAAATAGATGTTTTCAGAAGCTCAAAGAAGACTTGTAGGTCATTCAAGAGAGTGGGAGAGGATTTCTCTGTCCTATGGATAGCATGTCAGTCTTCTTAAGGTTGGAGATCATACATTTTTAAAAAATTTTTACTTAAATACCAGTTTGTTAGCATGCAGTGTTAGTTTCAGGTATAGAATGTAGTGATTCGACACTTCCATACATCACCCAGTGCTCATCACAGGTGCCCTCCTTAGTCCCCATCACCTACTTAGCCCATCCCCTGTCCCTCCTCCCCTCTGGTAACCATCAGTTTATTACTTATAATTATACAATGGAATATTATTCAGGCATAAAAAATAATGAAATCCTGCCATTTGCAATGATGTGGATGGAGATCTGGAATATAATGCTAAGCAAAATAAGTCAGTCAGAGAAAGGCAAATATCATATGACTTCACTCATATGTGCGATTTAAGAAACAAAACAAATGAGCAAAGGGAAAAAGAGAGAGAGGGGGAATTTAAGAAACAGACTCATACATTTATTTTGAGTGTCTGCCCTGTTGTGTGACATTTCTTAGCATTAAATGTCTGTTCCTGAGGAAGCTGAAGAAAGTAGTTTATATAGGTTTGGGTTTTTTCAAGGGAGACTTAAGAAAAAGACAAAGATGTTTGGGTGTTCCAGGAGAATTACTGAAATAAATTATCAGAAAATCTATGCTGGGGTGCCTGGGTGGCTCAGTCAGTTAAGCATCCAACTCTTGCTTTTAGCTCAGGTCATGATCTCAGGGTTGAGGGATTGAGCCTCTCATTAGGCTTCACGTTGAGCATGGAACCTGCATAAGATTTTCTCCCTAGAGAGATAATCTGCTCCTCCTCTACCCCTGCTCAATCTCAAGGAAGGAAAGGAGAGAGGGAGGGAGGGGAAGAAAGAGAAAGAAATAAAGGAAGGAAGGAGGGAGGGAAAAGAAGGAAGGGAGGAAGGAAGGAAGGAAGGAAGGAAGGAAGGAAGGAAGGAAGGAAGGAAGGAAGGAAGGAAAGGAAGGGAAAAGAGAAAAGAAAATCTTTGCTAATATTAAGAGAAGTGAATGAAGGGTAGAAATGGTGGTCTGAATGAGAGGCTATAGGCTGTTTCTAGAGATTTGATGAGGTTGAAATATCACTCCTCTTACAAGCAAACTATAGGCAGAGGAGGTTGTACTTGAATTTGTGATTTTAGATGTGGAGCAAGGTCAGGTGATGCTGAGTAGCTTCATGTAGCATTGAGAGAGTGTGACTGAGAGGTGGGACAGGAGAAGTTCTCCCCCAATGGGGAGATCAAGGATCTGATAGATCAAGGACCATGACATTGAAAACACCCTAGTTGGTGAGCACCAATGCTGATTCAAGGAAGTCTGGGAGTCATTGCCAGAGGTGTTAATTCATAAAAGGCAACAGCAGAGAGGTTGGATGGCAGCCATTAAGAGGAGAGCATGACCCATTAGAAGCAGAAAGAAGAGTTTTGTTTTATTTTGGTCTTGTTTGCTTTTAACAAGAGGGCAGAGAAGTAGTGATCTGGAAATGGTAAAGGTGGAGGAATGAACCCATAGCCAGCCCATGAAATATCGAGAGTACGAGAAAAGAAATAGAAAGCACTTGAGAAAGACACAATGGTGTCTCTAGAGATGAGCTGCATTTCAGATAAAGCAAGGGAGGTGGGAAAGAAGCATCAAGGTGTTGACAGAAAATTGGAATTTTCTAATTCAGATGTTTTGCTTCTAAACACACAGCAAAAGAGTATGAGAACAAAGAGAATCATAGGACTGGTGGGAGAGAGAGCTTCTAGGTACTGAAGAAAAACCAAAGCCCAGCAGTTGGCAAGTGCCTTAGAACAAAATTCTAAACCCATAGTGTTTGATTGGGATATATTTTTTGTGACCCTCCAAAATAATGATTAAATTTAGTTTCTATTTCCACATTCAATTTACCTCAAGAAAGTTCCACAAAGGACATTTTTGCATATGCTTTTCCTTCTGTCTGGAGTGTTCTTTCCGAAGAGGGAAAGATACCTACATGGCTGTCTTCCTCACCATATTTAAATCTTTGCTCAAATGACATCCTTGCTATGGAATTTCTACAGAAAGGTCTTCCTTTCATCTAAGTTTCATTGGGTGAAACTCCTCCTCCCCGGCTTCATTTTCTCTGTGTCACTTTCCATCCTCTGACAGCCCTTACGATTTTCTTATTTATTTTTACATCTCTCTTCTCACATTAAGATCCAAAGTCCTGGAGGGCAGACTTTTTGTCTATCTCCTTAACTCAAAGCCCTCTCACCAGCAGCTAGAACCATACCTGAAACATAGCCGGATTCAATAAATACTTGCTGAATAAATAATTACTGAATGAATTCATACATGAATCAAGAGGCATAGAAAGGCAATGGAGTCTGAGAACCATTCTGAAAGAGTGGTTACAAAAATATTTGGATCAATGAATACATTGTTGGAACAAATGTGGGGCCCTTCAGGGTTAGAGGGTCCAGCACACATGTGGATGAATAAATTGTGCTGTGAGCGTTTCAAAGTGGGCTCTTTATTTCAGAATCACCTCCGGATTACAGGATGATTTTAATGTCATTTGAGAACTTAATTCCCTATCAAATAGCCCACTGAATAGTCTCCTTTTGGTTTAATTTTCAAACCAAATAAAGCACAGTGCTCTTACCCTGCATGAGGCTAACTTTGCAGCTGAGTGCCTCCGGGCATGTCAAGGACCAGACATAGATTAGCTGCCAGTTTCTCCAACTGCAAAAATCAAGCTACACGAACTTTGAAAGCATGAGGATAGTTGAAGAAAGTAGGGCTCTATCCCCCCGTTACAAACTTCGCAACACCCTTCTCAGAAAGTTGTTAAGATTCTACTCGATTAAATATTTTGATGGTTTTAGAACTTTTTTTTTTTTTGGTTGAAAAAATAGTCAAGACCTTTTTCCCCTATGTCTACTGAGTGTGATCTTCAAACCTGCTAATCACACTGACTAATCCTCATTTTTTAAATTGATTTTTCATCAAGATTTTGTTTTTATCTTTCACTTTGCCTATTTCTTTTTAAAATGAACCTTAGTAAAACTCTTTTCTTATATATATAAATACATACATGCATACATGGAATATGTGGGTAACGTAAACTTACCCATGTATTTTTCGTGAAACAAAACAAGGTTATTTTTAGACGTCTTTTACATGTAGTAAATATATTAACATTATTTCAGGTGTGTGTGTTTTTGTGCATATGTATGTTTTGGTGAAGGTATATATATATATATATATGAAATATATAATTATAATGTGTATAAATTGAATATATAATATATATTATATTTATAATTTTATAAATTTATGCATATAAATATAAAATGAAATATATATAGAAACATATATATATTTCTGTTTTCCCAGAAATGGTTTTCTATCAAGAAAACATTGGCTAAAAAAAAAAAAAAAAAGAAGACATTGGCTATTTGAGCAGCTTACAGTCTTTAAAATGTTCCTTCAACTAGACAAGCTCTGTGTTTCCCATCTTTTAACATCTTCTGTGGAAGGCTGACTGACATTAAATGAGGGAAGAGTACGGTGATGTCAAACAGAGTAATGCTTGACTACCCATCCTGTGCCCTAGGCACAGACCTGCAAGAAGATCCATCACTAATTTCAAATTTCCTTTTGAACTGGATGGTACTGGATTGTTAACATGTTGTGTAATGACCTGTACGAATCAATAGGATGTCTGTCCAATCCGGGGAAGATAAATATGGATGAGTCCCATGCCATCAGTCATTTGACCTGCTGATGTTAATGCATATTCGTACTCATTGAAGTCATTCAGAAGAGGGAATTGGTCCCAGAATAATCCTATTGCTGCCTTTGGGTCTCAAGTATCAGGAGATAGATCAGATTATTTTTTTATATTTGCATATGGAGAGACTGAGAATGCAGCTGGACAATTTCCTTCTGGCTTTTACTGGAATAAGATAGATATTGTTGTTCATCAACAGTGACTGCAAGGTTAAAGGAAAAGTGAGAAAAAAGAGAGGAAGGAAACCTACATTTTTTCAGATACAATTCAGATGTTTAAGAAATATATTTTTCCATGGTTCTGTTAAATGTTCTCTGATCCTCTGGTATTCATTGTTCCTTTTGTGTCCCTTGCTTCCTGGTTTCTAAGCGTGTGCTATCGAAGGGAATTAGATTTAAAGTTTAAAGAAACTTGGCTTTTGAGCAAAATTGAGCAAGAACGTCAAAAGGCAGGTATGAAACAGATAATTTGCTTCCAAATTTCTTTGTCCCTCGTCCATTCAACACCCATAGGAGAACTTAGTCTCAATTTATACCATTTGTATAAAATGTCTCTGAGTGGTTTGGTCACTAATTCCTGCAACAGTCAGTGGACAGATAATAGCTGTGACATACTGAATACTGGAAGGGAAATCTAGCGAACAGCAGCAGCTTCCAAAGCTTAGAAAAATCCTATCTGGTTTAAACACCTTTCTCATTTTTTAACAAAATAAGAAATTTAACTAGGACACTTTAAATTATTCACCAGACATATGCAATATTTTTGTAATACATATTGTGGTAACTTCATACAAACAAAATATAATATTGTGTTTTGAAACAATAAGTTTTGGTGCTCAACAAATTTTTAGAAAACCTAAGGATTATTCTGATAATAAACAAAGTCCTTAGGGTCTTTTTTTATTCTTTCTTTTTAGGTCTTTTACAATCCACAGATTTAATCATTTTAACAGTCAGAAAAATGATAGAAAAGAGAGAATTAGATCCTTAGTAAATGGTACCTATCCCTAGACTTATAATGAGAGGCATGTTATGTTGTACCTCAATATTTTACTTTATATACTGTGTAAAAGTATGTATACTATAATACCCTTTTCCCAAAGAGGTGAAATAGTTCTGGAATTTTCAGTGGAAGAATATTTCCACTTATGAGGAATCTACTGATTGACCAAAAATGCCTTAATCATATGAGGTAACTGCACTTACACATGAAAACAACAGAGACTCCAGGAAGTTAATTAACTGGCCAAGTTCAAATATCTGATTTTATAAACTGTGTTCTTTCCATTGACTTCACACATGCAGTATTTCTTTGGTTTTTGCCTGGGAAAGCAGAGGCAAAAAGGAGTAACAACTGGAAAAGAAAATGATATCTATGATGGGACAAAAAGAGAAGTTGATTTCATAGAAGCAGAATGAGTGCAGGGAAGAAAAGAAAGAATTTGTGAGGAAGGCAATGGGTCACAGTACATTTATCGTAGACTCAAACTCCATTAAGAACCACTTCCCGCGTTATTGAATGCCCCAGAATTGTAAGCCTCCATTTTATGAACTAGGTGTTTGAACAAAACAAGACTGAACTTAATGTACACAATTCTCTACATTTGAACATTGTTAGTGTACATCAGTAAGGACATTTTCTACCTGTGTCCTAAACTCAGAAATACTCTTTTATTTCCACAAAAATATGATTGAATTAACATTAAAGTAGTGGTAAGATGTATTCATGCTTGTTTCAATTTTTGATGAGTCTTTATAGTTTTTCATTCCAGCTTGGAGAGGCTGCTTTAAAAATTAGTCAGTAGCAATTTGTTTTTCTTCACTTCATTCAAACTTTTATCCTTTGCTTTAGATGTAAAACGGTCTGATGACAAATTCTTCGTTACTTGGGACTGAAAAAGCTGTTCTTTAGTTTAATTATACTTTTAAAAAATTAAGTGAATTCACTGAGCTACTAGGCTTTGAACTAGGATCTATAAAACTATGATAATTTAGGAAAAATAATTGACTAACAGAATAGTTAAGCAAGCTATTCAAGTATGTTAAACAGATGCATTAAATGTGACAGTATGTCCCCTTTGGATGAGCTCATTCTGAGTTAAAACTTGAAAAAAGAACTGGGTCTGCTTTTCATCAGTGTCAAAAATATCATATAATTTTCTATGAAAGTATGTTTTCTTCAATTACTGACCCAGGTTCTCCCTCTCTCCCCATCCCAGGGGTACCCACATTCTGGGAATGATTTAAAATGATGATGTATGTTATGTACTTGGAATTGGGTATTACTTTTTTTTTCTTCTCTTTACTGATTATCTCCCCCCTTGTCTGAGGACATTATTATCTGCTCTCCCTAGAAGAGAAAACATCCCTTTCCTTCTATAATTGTATGTTTGGGTATATGTTAGGCGCTGGGGAGGTTGGCCCAAGTTTCTCACTTCAGAATGTTAACTCAAAGTTTTGGTTCTCAACTCAGGGTGATTTTGCCCTCATCTGCCCAGGGGAAATTGAGAATGTCTGGAGGCATTTTTTGGTGGTCACAACTCAAAGGGTTACTACTAGCGTTTCGTGGGTAGCAGTCAGGAATTTTGCTACACACCCTACGATAGGCAGACCATGCCCCTAGAAAGAATTACCCAGCATGTAATATCAACAGTATTGAGATTAAGAAATCCTGATCTACAGGGAAGAAAACCCAAGGAAACTATTTGAAAATATTAGTCAATGACTTAATGTTACCTAAAATTTTTTCACATAAGGAGGCAAAGGAAACTCTATTTTTATTATGATTTATTTATCAAATAATTCAGTTATTCAATGTTAGCATTAAGAATAGATCATAGCCAATCTTACTCCAGAACCTAAAGCTGGGCCCTTATTAACCAGCTTCTTAGGGAGAACACACATGCACATGCACACATAGACACACACAAATACACACATGCACCACTGCACTTAGGAATATATCTTGTGGCCATTGTCTTTAAAGAGTGCTCCCACACACTATCTCATTGACTTCCTCCCCTTGTGCTGTGTCAGGAAATTCAAGTGATAAACAATTGACTATCGCAATGAATTAGAAGTAGAAATGAATATTTCAACTATTTAACTCATTGGGGTTTTTTGTTTATTTACTATACTTTAGAATCTGATCTCATTCAGATTCTGTTGCAAAAACAGCAAAAACTCAAGCGGGCAAACAGACACTAACACTAAGAAAATGAGTGAGTGAGTGAGTGGGTGACTCAAAGAAAGAGACAGGGAAAGAGTGGGGCAGGGGGAGGGAGGAGAATGGAGAATCCAGTAGACAAATTCAGGGGCCAAATATTTTCAGGATTTTTTTCTTCTTGCTCTACTAGCTTGTTCCTTTGCTTGTTTATAAAATAAATTCCTAATTAGCATACAGAATAAATGTATATAATAATAGATTGGAATTTTCATATCAGAATAATTTCATTGCAAAACTTATGTTCTTTTTTCTCTGATAACAGAAGAGCATTCACTCCTTTTCCTTCTCTCACTGTGCACCCACATGCAATTGAAATCTTTCTCTGTATTCGAGCTGAATAAATGAATATATTTGTTTCATCATTTCTATTCTTTCTAGATTAGTCTTCACTATACCATAGATATGACTAGCTTTTAAATTGCTAAATACTAATACAATTTTAAAGATATGGTTTACATTTTTACCACATAAATAAGTGGAGAAGGAAATGTTTATGTAGTAGGACATTAGGTGATCAAAAAATATTTATTGCTGCTCTGAAGAAATAGCTGCTGTTAACATTGTCTTTTGGATGCATTTATGGGACTCCTATAAAAGAATCATTCACGTCAAGATTGAAAGTAGTGTTTGATGGGATTTATTTATTTATTTCCACTTTTTGATGGGAAAGTGGAAAGTGGCCATCAGACCAGTTAATGTGCAATTCTGGTCATTCCCATAAGAATCAGCAAGGGCATATCATCATGCGATTACTAGAAAAATGAACAGCACTGTTCACAAGAGCTTGGCAATTAATTAAATGATATGCTTGTTCATCTTGCAGGTCAAGCAGATAATTGTGCTGAGAATTGCTTTGAAATCATGCATGGTTCAACTTAGCCCTTTTGAATCCCAGGAGAGATTTACAGGTCACACTGCATATCACACTTCTTGTGGATGGAGGACTAATACTAGCTAATCCTGTTAGCATACACAATGGAATCAGAGATAGCTAAAGATTCACATTTACATGGTACAAGTTAACATGCCATTAAAGAGCCTTTGCATGCTTTCATTTACTTTTTCAGTATGCAACTGTGGTATAATAATTATGTCAGACTTCCTTTGGCATATTTTTCTATGAATATCTGTGATGGTATGAACTTCCTTTGATCTTTATATAAATTTGTTTACCCATCACACAAGTAAAATTAACACCTCTTTCCCCTCCAAAAAAAAAAAAAAACTAGCAATTGAAAAATAACAGCAGATACAGATTTGTTCCTTTCCTAGGCATCTTTCAATATAGTATATTAAGTCACGTTGATATCTTTTTTTTCAAGTACTTTTAGGGAAATGCCTTACCTCGATTAGTCAGAAGCTATTTAATACTTCAACTGTGTACTTTTTGTCAGTATTAGATATTGAAGCTTCTTCATTATCTTACAGCAGAATTTTTATTTAATTAAGTGCTTTTAAAACAACTATAAGCAAAAACCCAAATCTTCCTGTCTTAATCACTTTTGATATAGTGTAGAAAACTCTTAACCTTAGCTAAATTCAATCTTAGAGCTGAATGATCAGAAAGTTGAAGATAAAAGAAACCTATAGAAGATTATTGAATCTTTGTTTTCAACTTATAGAAATTTATTGAATCTAAGCCATCTTTGTCTTCAAGTTAGGAAGCAGAGATCCAGGGGGGCTAAGCAACTTGCATGAGATTACACAGTTATTCAATGGTAGCCTTAAGAATGAACCTCGGGTCTTTTGATCTCCAAGGCATTTTCTATGAAGCGAGGATTAGGTACTGATACAAGTTATTTAATAGCCATTTCTGAGCTGATCCAAGCCTACCCATTTAGCTACACAGAAATTAATGCTTAACACCATCAACTGAAAAAATGTAGAGCACCTAAGGAATGAGGGAGAAATAAATGGCCAGAGTGGTAGTATCCAATCTTTTGAAAAAAGAAGTCTTCCCAGAAAACCTGCTAAATAAGCATAGTTTATGGATTATAGGTTTGGCTAATTTGTATATGGGAAATTTTGACATTATGCTATATACATGCCCTGTACAATTGGATAATTCTTGGTCTGTAATGACAAATAGCACTTTACTTACCTTGTTCTTGATAACTATAGCATCAAATGAAAAGGATTTGGGCCCTTTCACTGACAAATAAATAGGAGTATCTGGGTATAAGGGTACTGGTCAATAATATCCATTCATTTATTCATTACTTTTTATTTTTTTTAATTTTACTTTAATTTTAGGGTCCACACCAACATGGGGCTTGAACTCACAATCTTGAGTTTGAGTCACATGCTCTACTGACTGAGCCAGCCAGATGCCCTCAGTAATATTCTTTTAAAATCAAAACAATACCACTTCAAGATGGAGGGAGTTCCCTTGTCTGTTACATTCTGAAAATAAAAGATCATTATTTAGAAAACCCATTCACGATAACACTTAATAGCTAATATAGTATAGTTAGTTTTATCCTTATTTTCTGGAATACTCTTGTAAACAATTTATTTGCAATCATGTTAGCACATGGATATTTAATCATATCCTATAAATTCATGATGTCTCTCTTTGTAATAAAACAGGATCTGGTATAAGAAAGATACATTTTGGACTTGATCCTAGATAAATTCTTTATTGCGGTTGGCACAAAGAGTAAAGAGGTTCAAGCGCAGATACCTACGGGATTCAGGCAGGTACTGAACATGCATCCAATGTTCTTGATGTAAGAGCGTAAGAGTGGGATGTTTTAGGGAGCATATGCTTCCTAAAGCCAATTCTTTCCAGATGGGAATCCCAGCCCATTGTTGACAGAACTTCAGATTTCTCAAAGGACAATAGTAAATAAGATTTATATTTAAAGTTTCCCAATTTGTAAATACTGGATTGTATCACTCATCATGCAGAACAAATAAACATATTTGGGAACCATATGCAAGATGCCGAATGCCAGTTGATGGCCATTTGGGAAAATTTGACAGAATGAAACTTAAATTGTAGAAGATTTCAGTATCTAATGAGCATTTTTTTCTGCTTGCACTACTTCCTTTTGTTTATATAATCTTATTTTTTAAAAAAGGTTTCCTGTTATTTCCCATCTCCAGTGTTTGTAATTCTATCTTCTGTGTAACAAGCATTTTTCTACTTTGGAATTTCAATGAGTTTTTATTAATGCCAAGGCATACCTTGCTACCAATAGAACCATAAAATGTTTACCATTAATTAGAGTTGATTTTATTTGACATCCCATCAAATATGATTACTTAATAAAATATTTATGCAAGTAGCTTTTCTTTAAATACATGACTACACAAAACCTAAAATAGTAGTTTGATAGATTGAGTTTAGAAACATTTTTCTAAACTCTAAATTTCTCAGCACAAATGAAAATAAGATCCCCTGTCCTTCCCTCCTCCAGACCCCCTCTTCTTAGACTTTATATACTGATGTTTTATCCATGTGGCTGGCTACTTCTAAAATGATGATCTGTGGCTCAAGCAAGAATGTACCAATGCAGGAGCATTCCAAGGGTGAAGCAATGTAATCTACCACCCAAGACGGCAGTCCAGAGGAAGCTGATGAAAATAGTGCTTGTGCTGGGCTAAACAAAGAATAATGAAGAACTTTTTAAGAACCATGAGTGAGGCAGAGCTAATCTAAGAATGTGTCAGAGGATAAGTTCCCTTGAAGGAATTTGTTAAAATGTCATTTGAGGTGTGATGGTCAAAGAGTTTGCTGAATTTTTTTCTGAAATTTTAGGTCCTCTTACAATAAAGCATGTCTGAAACCAAAGTCTAATCCTATAGTTAATTTTAGTTAAGTAGAAAGTTTTAAAAAAATCAGGTGGAATCCTTAAATATATATATATATTTTATCTTGTATCAGCTGAGGGGATCTTGCAGCTGTTCATATTTTTACTTCATAGTACGTGTCACTGTGACAAATGAAAAATATTTTCATCCACTAGGATTACTCAGTTGCTAAAAAGCAATAAACAAACTGTAACAAGAATTATGTATGTAACTGACAGTTAATCAGACTATTCAGAGCGGTAATGAAGAGAATGAGAAGATTGGATAAAGTGTTTTCTGCTGACAAATGGCCTACATTGCATTAATAATTTATTAGCTAAAATTTGTGATTATTACTGGTTAATGTGGTTAGCATCGACTTATTTTAATGATTTCTGGAAAAAAAATACAGGGTGAGACTATTACATACAGCTCCCTTTGAAATTTTCTTTCCACTATCTTTTTCATCTCTAAGGTAGGTTTCTAACAGTCGTCCTCTTTCAGAAAGGGAAATATGGTTGCTTAAAACCCTAAATGTCCCCATATTTTTCACCTTATCCCCACTGATAAAATGGGGAATTGTTTTTAAATCTTTTTTTTCTTTCTTTCTAACTCTTAATATCAAAGTAATGAATAATTACTTTGAATGCAGATATGTCTTGAAAAGAGAGACTTAGTGAGATTTAAAAAAAAAAGTTGTATCACTTGGTAAAATGAATGTAAAGTTTCCATTTATAGTGTACATATTAATTAATTCTACAAAGTATTTCTCTTTGAAGATAATTGATTAGGAGGGATTCCTTGGTCAAATAAGTTGGAAAAATTCTGTGTAACATAGTTCTCAGGAAGATAATGTGTTTAATTTCACTTTATACCTTCAGCATCACTTTTTTAAACAAAATACATAAAAAGTCACTTATAATTTTTATGGAAATTGAGAGTAAATCATGTTTACCTAGTTCATGTTGCTCTAAGTGAATATTAAGCATAGAATTAGAAGTGTTTAAGAACTTGAACAATGTCTCCCTTTCTGGCCTTGAAGCGTATCTGTGACCTGAATTGCCCCCAGACAGATATGAATCATTTCCATCCTGCTAATTAGCTTTCTAATTAGCTTTCTAGAATAAGTTGTCTAAGGCTTTAAAATACAAGTTGCCTTAAAAATCTATTTCATGAAAATCTTTAAAAAGAGTTATTATGGTCTTTCGTTATTAATTCTTATTTCCTTAATTAAAAAAAAAAAACATAAAATTAACAAACACCTAACAGAGGATTTGTGATGCTCTCTGCTTGGTAAGGTATGGGGAAAGAGAAAATCAGCAAAAAGTTAAATTATTAATTATATTCTATGCATATGTGCTGGCACCAAATACTTTTCTCTGAATTTCTAGTGATATATAGTGTGGGTTTTATTTTTTCCTTTAACTTCCAAAATAGTAGTTTTTCTCTTATAAAACCTGAGGATTTCATTTATTCAATGTAATGTTCTTATATGTGGCTATATGGCATAAATAAAGATATAAAAATCATTAATATCTTCATATACGACAGCTAATTTATGGAATTAATGCAAATTGAGCTGTCCAAGAGGGGAGATACTTTAATAAGCGGTGCCAGAACAGGAAGAATGAAAACTCTTCTGTACATACAGTGATCATGCACACCTGCTCTTCAATCAGACTTTAATTTCTCTGTATGTAAAACGCTGGACTGAGACTTTATGTCTATTATGCAAACAGTCCTTTGTCCTGTCAGGCGTTGAGGGAAAAGACCATCATCTTTGGTGTCCTGGAGAATGTTCGCTGGTCCTCAGGGACTGCCTGTCATTTAATTTAGGCAAGTTAGTGTCCTCCTTAGCTCTGTATTTACATATAAATTGTTTGTTGGGGGTGGGGCAGAGAGGAAAGATGTTTCCCAATTATTTTATGATGTCTGCTTTCCTCTGGGGTGTGTCCTTAACAAATGAGCAGTATAGGGGGAGAAAAGGATGTCACAGATCTATATTCCCCTACATGTAGGAAATGAGAATCAGCAAAAAGGAAACTGTACTTGATCTGTTTCTACACATCATGAAAGAGAATTGATTTAATATGGAGACTTACTGCTGTTTTAGGCATGAGAGTCCATGACTTGCAGAGCTCATATATCCTTTTGCCAACCAGGACTCATGGATGGCTCATGGATCCTGTGGTTTTTGCCTGAGTCATTAGCATCCCGTGACACACCTAGAGGTTGTCACCTGAATAGGCCTGCGGGAAGAAAGATATACATGCATTTTAGGAGAGAGAGTGTGAATTTATTTGACAACAAGGCTTTTTACAGATAACTATCATCACTTTCTAAGATATGGGATTTGAGGCTTAGCAGTTCAAAGATTGCTATGCTGGAGGAACAGGAAATGTATACAGCATGCATAAACAACATGCCTTTCATTGCAGAGACAGGGGTTCAGGGCAGTTCTGGGAGGGAAGAGACTATTAATCTCAAAAGTAGATACTATCCTACAAAACTGCAAAAATAATTTTATAGTCACTACTAACAGAAACTGCAGTCAAAATACAAGCACTAAGATTGGATCTTAGTGCATCCTTGCATATATAAACCACCCCCTTCATTTATTTCTTTTCCCAAAGTTGACATTTATTGAGCACTTACTGTATGTCAGGCAATGTACTGAATATATAGCATTAGCACACTGGATTCTCTCTCCAATTTTATGGGGTCAGTCATTTCTTTTTTTTTTTTAAGATTTTATTTATATGACAGAGAGAAACACAGCCAGAGAGGGAACAGGAGCAGCAGGAGTGATAGAGGGAGAAGCAGGCTTCCCACCGAGCAGGCAGCCCAATGTGGGGCTCGATCCCAGGACTCTGGGATCATGACCTGAGCTGAAGGCAGAGGCTTAACCACTGAACCACTCAGGTGCCACAGTCATTTCATTTTTCCCATTGTTCAGATAAACATAAGGAGGTTAAGGAACTTGACCAAAGTCACACAATGAAGGAGGAGAGTCCAACCCAAATGAATCCACATTCCACATTTTTAGCATTATTTTATAGGGCCTAATACTTGGCTATTGAGAAGTGAAATGGAGGAATTTTCCCAAATTGGGAATTCTTGTGCCTATACTTGCCTTTTATTTATTTATTTTCTTTATGACTGTTATTGTACACATGTGGGTGAATTGAAAATACCTGAGCCTAGAACTTCCAGCCACAGCAATGACCATTGCCATAGTGTCACCTGGGACACAACCAGCAACTCAATTGACCCCTGTCACCATAAAATGAATGAAGGGTTGCTGTTGTTATTCTCTTACTAAGCTTTACTGGACAAGAAAGGTTTAGAAATATTTTGAACTCACGGGTGCCTAGGTAGTTCAGTCAGTTAAGCATTCAACTCTTGATTTCAGCTCAGGTCATGATTCGTGATCTCAGCTCAGGTCATGATTCGTGATCTCAGGCTTGTGTTTAACATTCTCCCTCTCACTCACCCTCTTTCCATCCCCCCACCTCAAAAGAAAGAAAGAGAAAGAAAAAAAGAAAGGAAGGAAGGAAGCAAGGACTGAAGGAAGGAAGGAAGGAAGGAAAAGAAAGAAAGAAATAGAAGGAAAGGAAGGAAGGAAGGGAGGGAGGGAGGGAGAAAGGAAAAGATTTCACATTCAGGAAAGGAGAGGAGTTACAATGGAGGAATGCTAAGATGTTACAGAAATTGCCCTCTACAAAGATCAAGAGAGAGAGACTGATTTCTCACAGAAAAATGAATCCCGCAGTTTCTCAAGGCATCAGAAAAATGTAAACCATTCTTCGATGCCTCGTCAAATCTTTGCAGCCAATTTACTGACCTATTTTAGGATTTGACTTATTTAACTTATTTAACTTATTAAGTTAACCTAATGACTTATTTAGGATTTACATCATTTCTACCTTCAAAGTGGCTGGAGACAGATACAAAATTAAACATAAACAACAAAGAATTATCATTAGGGATAAGACAATAGAAGATGAAATTAATTTTGACAATTGAATCATGAATTTGAAAGTTTAGCATAAAAATAGAAGATTTGCTAAATATTTATACTTTACAACTCAGTACAATTTTAAGTTCAAATAAAATAATTCATGAGTTTGTACACTGATCTCTCATGATATAATCTGGTTTGGTTCTGAATTTAGCTTTAACATATGTCTTTAAAGAATCACTACTTTTTTGGAACAAGATGAGAAATACTGGTAGTCAGACCTCAAGTAAGAAAAGTGCCCTCTGTAAATAAAAGGAAAATAAAAGTTCCCCCAGCTCTTTATTCAGAGGTAGACTCAGAATGTGTTGTCATTAAGAGCTGGATCCATGTTCTTCCACATGGTACTTGTGTGATCTTGGGGAAGTTGTGAAAGCCTTCCAAACTTCAGGTTGTTCAGCCAAAATGAATTAATGTCAACCTCACCATTTTTCCATGTTATTGAAAATATGATCTGTGAAAAAACGGTTTAGCACAGTTCCCAACACATAATAAGCCCTGAATAAGTGGTAGCTGTTACTATTATTAATTGGAAAAGTTCAGGAGAAAAACATCCCTAAGAAACCAAAGAAAAGGGATGCCTGGGTGGTTCAGTTAGTTAAACATCTGCCTTTGGCACAGGTCATGATCTCAGGGTCCTGGGATTGAGTCCTACATCGGGCTCCTTGATCGGCAGGGAGCCTGCTTCTCCTTCTGCCTGCTGCTCTTGTGTGCTCTCTCTCTCTCTCTCAAACTCTCTGACAAATAAATAAAGAAAATATTAAAAAGAAAAAAAAAAGAAACCACAGAAAAATATTATGGAACTGATGAAGGCAGACTATGGTATAATATAATAGATAATGTGTAATAATATAATATAATATATCTCTACAGATACACATTTCTATGTGTATATTTCTTTCTAATGTATGTGTAAAATAAAATAAAATATAAAACCAAAAATAATACTCTTCAAGACAGATATAAGGTGCGCTAATTAGTTTTAGTTCAGTTACATAAGAGCACAGGTAGGAAACCAGCCAAACTTAACATTTGGATTTTTATGTGTTGCAAGTTTAAAACTTTATTTTCTAACATAAAAGTGAGTTCAAATTTGTTATGTCTTAACTTGTCACACGTATGATTCGCTAGTTGTGAATTTTGATAGGCTTAGATTTACTAAATTGAGTTTAATAAACCTGTCTAAACTAGGCCTATTTAGTTTTACTTGACTAAATCACATTGGTTGTAGTACTTCCCCAGCCTGCTTTTTTCCAGCACTAAGTTTTGTAAACACACAGGCACAAAGTTTAAGATTTTAAAAACTTAGAGAAGCACGGAATTACACTTGAAACCGGTCTTTGAAATGCTGCAAAAAGGTATTATGAAACTTTTGTTTGTTTTGATTGGTTTATTTATTTTTATATCCCACTTTCTTCCCAAATGAATTTGAAGTGAATCGTGGTAAAAAGGCTTAGATGTAACAGGGATGTTAACACACACACATTCACACGCACACACAAAAAGACACACACATAGGTTTAAGTTACTTAAAGAACTGAGGTAGGTTTAACTTACTTAAAGAAAGGAGGATGTGGGATGTGGAGAAACCCAAAATGAAGGCTAAGGCACTTGTGGCTACTGAGCATGAAGTGAAGTGTGGAGAAGTCCAGGTACAAACATAAGCATGGTGAATTTCAGGATCATCCTTACCAGGTAAAGACAGATGTCTCCCTAAGCTCCATGAGAAATAAACCCATCACCACGATTCCTCTGTAAATGATTTTGAACACCTATAGACAATGTCTTCCTCAATCATAATTTTCTAAAGATGTGGGATGTTTTAATGTTAAATATTACATTTCATTCAAATTTAATTGGAAACTATTTGAATCCCCTGGTAATATTTACTAATGCTTGTAGCATTTGGCTTTTATCAATTTGCTAGTACTCTCTTAAAAATATTACTAGGTTTTTATTTTTCTGCATATTCTGTTGTACACACAGTATTTCCGAAAACCTCCCGTACCTGCAACCACCGTCATTCTCTGCACCACATTTTAAGATATTTTTCATATCTGGGGCACTGGGGTGGCTCAGTGAAGTTAAGTGTCTGCCGTCAGTTCAGGTCATGATCCCAGGATCCTGGGATCAAGTCCTGCATCGGGCTCCCTGCTTCTCCTTTTGCCCTCCCTCTCCTCATGCTATCTCTCTCCTCTCTCTCTTGCTTTGCGCGCTCTCTCTCTCTCTCTCTCTCTCTCTCTCTCTCATAAATAAAAATCTTTAAAAAAGATATTTTTCATATGCAACAGTTTAAATATTCATAATAATCTCAAAAAGAATAAACTAGTTTATTTCAGGTTGCAGAGAAACATTCTCCAAATGGCTCTTTAACTCTAGCAGGATTGTCGGATATCTGCTTAAAATATACATAGAATGATACCTTTGTATGAGTGAAAACACGATGAGACATAGAGGAAGGAGGTGGGAAGCATTTTGTGCTTTTGATCAGTCAAGCAAGAAAAGGAAGCAGCTGATATTGATCCAGAACCAAACTGAATAGCTCTGGAGCTTTCTGAAGCAATTCAAAAGGCCTTTGGGAAAGTTCTTTTTCAAAAGTGTCTTCCCATCTCATTTCCTCAGTTGGCACCTCTGCCCCACAGGCATTCCTCCTTCAGAGAGCTGCTGATACCCAGATTGTGTCTACAAAGGAAACAATGTTTTCCTTCTTAATAGAATCCCAGAGAAAATGTCTCACATTACCCACTCTGCTGTTCAAACTCATAGTTAACTTTCTATCCTCTGACGAGGGCTGGGTCATCTCACAACTCTGAGCAGGAAAAACAAAAGACATTTTGATTGGTTGCTCCCTTCATAGAATATATGTTTTAAATGCTATTTCTTTTAGATATAAAATAATTTTCATTATATGATAGAGAATATAATTATATTCTACCCACGTACCCTACAAATGTATTATTTAAGCCTGAAAATTGAGTCTAGAACATTGAAAAATAACAGCCACACAATATACAGATATGACCCTCCAGTACTGCCTGGCTATTCCACCTTGATTGATTTTCTCATATTTTTTCAGAAATAGCAACAAAAACACCTTCCTTTTACACAATGCATAGGGAAAAAATAGGCTTTAATTATTAATGTTAAAATGAAGTACTGCCTCCTTTAACACAATGTCTTTTTCCTATGTTTTCTGATTAATCATGATATTCAATGTTTCTTTCTTATAAAAATTCTATAGTAAAATTGAGCTTGATACATTATTTCCTGTGTTGATATTATATGCTTACTTCTTTTGCTCCAAGTTTTTATTTAAATTCCAGTTAGTTAACATACAGTGTAATATTAGTCTTAGGTGTAGAATTTAGTGATTCATTGCTACATACAACACCTGGTTATATGCTTACTCTATAGCTAGGAAAGCACAATTTAATTCCAGAGATAGTATATTTAAAATCTTTTATGTGAGGGGAGCCTGGGTGGCTCAGTGGCTAAGTGTCTGCCTTCAGCTCAGGTCATGATCCCAGGGTCCTATGATTGAGCCCAGCATCAGACTCCCTGCTCAACAGAGAGCCTGCTTCTCCCTCTCCTATCCCCCGGCTTATGTTCCCTTTCTCACTGTGTCCCTGTATCAAATAAATAAATAAAATATTTTAAAACTTTTAAAAAGAATCGTTTATGTGAAATCACAGTAACCAAAAATAAAAATAAAATCAGGTCTCCCGATTTAGACCCACTGCCTGTATCTTCTTATATCTTTACAAACCGATAGGTACATGTATAACTATAAATCCTATCCAGTTATATTGCATAAATCATCTAATATAGTATTTTAGCTAATAAAAATCATTGATAGGTCATTTTTGTTTTTCAGGTACCAAGACTTGAAAAAACATCTTAATTTCTTAATGCTCATCTAGGATTAGAATGAGCCTGGTGGTTGGTACTGGGGGCACCTATTGCATAGAGCACTGGGTGTGGGGAATGGGGAATGAATCTTGGAACACTGGAAAAAAAATTTAAGTAATAATAAAAAAAATTTTTTTTAAAAAGAATGTCTTCCTTTCACTCCTTATATGCTATACATTATATATAACCCCTGAGTCTTCCTTTTTTCATGTAAAGACAATTGCTCCAATGAAGTTAAATCTGTGAAAATTGTACTTCTTCAACTATATTACTCAGGACGGCTTGAAGACCTATAGATATAGGGTAACGTAAAAGAGCAATTTATAAGAGATTGTAGCAATGTGAAACCATCCCCCCCTACATAATCAAAGAGCGAGTAGACTTTGTTATGACTCCATTGCCTGAAGCCCTTTGGTGATATCTCCTTGCCTTCTAAGCATGGCAGAAACTTTTTTGCAAGGTTCACCAAATCCTTCGAGAACTGCCTCTGGCTTGGCTTTCACACGTCATCTCTCACATCCCTGACCTCACCCCTAACCAACAACAATGCTTCTACAATGATGCCCACACCTACACCCACCATACCTACCACCATATTAACTTTCTTGCATAGCCTTGCTTTCTATTTCTGGGCCCTTGTGCAGAAACATCTTTCTGTTATCCCACTGTCTTCCTCTTTTTGGTCCAACTGAGCATTCACCTCCTTCTCCAGAAAGTCCTCTCATACTCCCTCCTGAGTTAAGTGGTCTTGCAGTGGACCACAGATGTTTTTATGTTCAAGCTTATACAACCACATGGAATATACCTCTTTGTTTATCTGACTGCAAAAGGGGCTCTTGATAGCAAGTCCCACCCCTTGTTTGCCATTGGGTCCCTATATACTTTGTGGCATGTAGGCATTAAATCAATAATTTTTGCAAAAATTAAAGGGATGAAGGAAACATTGGAGGAGGGCAAAATGGAATCTGTCTGTCAGTGCCAAGCAAGGCAAGAAATAAAAATAAGCCTTAAGAGTAGAGAGGACAGATGCCTAAGTCTTAAGGTATGCCCGCAATTTGAAGTTATATGCAGTAGAAAGAAGAAGGCTAAGGGATAGCACGGGCAGTTCTCAGAGGCTTGAAAAACCCTTCTTGTGGAAGAAGAATTGCTCTTCTTGTGGAGAGCGACATTCCAATTTTTAAAAGATTGCTTGATTTGAGCATGGAGATCTTAAATGAGGTATCTATTGTCTGACATTAAGGTAGTTTAATTTTTTGTAGATAAACTTTCTGTTGGAGAATGTCTTCTACTGTTGGTCCCTGTGTGTGTGTGTGTGTGTGTGTGTGTGTGTGTGTGTGTGTGTATACACATATATGTCAGATTTTTTTTCCTCTTGGATCATTAAGGGAACAGTGGGTGACTTATCTAATTAGTTGATGTCTCAAGGTATATTCAAGTCTCTGAATGCTAATTTCTAATGCCTTATACACTAAAAATTAAGTATGAAAATAAGTCAATATTTTTTCAGTGTTAACATCAAGAATTCAATATATATGAATCTTCATATAAAAGAAGTTATGTGGATTTTTTAGAAAGGCTAAATCATGGATTATCTGATTGCAAGGAACACAGAAAAATTCAACTAGCTCACAGTTATCAAAAAATAGAGAAGTGACATTGGCTTTTCATGTGTATAACACCAGACTGGACTAGAGTCAACCTGAACACTAAGCCCTCTGTGTCATCTGTCTGATTTGGCTTCTCCTTATCAAAACTCCAGATTTTTTGAGGACAGAATCTGAATCATCCAAAATTAGGCAGTGCACCTTACTCCAATCCAATCAGTCCACATTCTTAGAAGAATTTATAGATCTTCTGGTCATGACTGGCCTCCTTCAAAAGAGGTTGATGAATAGTAAGAAGCACTGTTTTATGAGACTGCAAAAGCTCTTTACTAATTATTTTTGAAAATGAGTTTTTTTTTTCTTTTTCAACTATATAAGAAAGCTTATTTCTTCTAATTAGATTAGCTAGTTACTCAATGTTTTCCCCACCTCCCATCCTCTGGATCAGGATTCTTAAACTTACAGCAAATTTGAATTTTTTTGTGTGGTTCATCTGCTTTAAATGAGATTTAAATGTAATGCAATAGTGTAAAGTTTAAAGGGACTCTAATTCAATCTTACTGAATATCACCATACAAATGCAGTATAGTAATGTACTTGAAACCTTTATGTTTTTGTAAATTGAGCTCTGGTATGGGGTGTCATTTTGAGAAATATAACTTCTTGATGTCTTATGACTTCTGATTGTAACCTGTTTTATGAATCAAGTAGTCTTCAATATGCAGCTAATGGAATTATCTCTAAAATAGTTTTATAAATTTAGAATTAAATTATTTTCTCAAAACTAATTTATTTATCTAACCTTCCTAGAAAAAATCACAGAGATCCTGATAATTTATCTCCATTGTCATTTTTTTCCTTTGGAGAATCAAAGGTATTTTCACTATTTCTTAGGGGAAATTAAGTGTTACCATTTTTTTTTAACTTTTGTATTGTTTTACTGAGGCCTCTTTCAGTGTCAAGTAACAGAGAATAGAAGCTAAATTAGCATCATCCAAGAGTAAATTTATTAGTTCACATACCTATGAAATCATTCTTATGCCTGGCTTCCGGTTGGGGTCTACACTGAAGTCAACATTGTTACAAGGGCTCAATTTCCTTCTTTCTACTTTGTAAAAAAAGCTCTCATTTCATCTCAGTAAAATGGCAGCTCTACCCCATTCTTACATGTGTTTCCCTGATAGCACCAAACAGTGTCCCAGAATTAAGTCTTGTAGACGTCACTTGGTCTAAAATGGATCTTGTACTCAGCTCTGAATCAGTCACTATGCCAGGGGACTGCTAATTTCTCCTGGGTATAATTCACATAAATTCCACTCAAGCAGGTAGTGCCCTACCACATACATGCCCAGAGAGTAAGAGTAATGGCTGTTTAAGCAAATTTAGGTCTGTAAATTGGGGAGGGGGGGAGTATGGTCTACATAACTACTATAATAATATAATTATTGAACAATGAAAGTTAATATTTACTTATTCCCCTCTTATTCAGGCCCAATATCAGGCATTTCTCATATATTGACAAAAGGTCGATATTATTATCTACATGTTATGTGGGTGATGAAATGGGTACATGGAAAAAATAATTATCTAATCCAAGCTCTTACAGTTGATCAGTGAAATTACTAGGTGTTGGGTCCTACCTCCATAATCTCCTAATCAAATCATGTTTCCTCTAAGGACCATTCTATTCTCAATTCCAGAAAGAGGAGCTTGGGCCTGATGATCTCTAACTAACTTTTCATCTCAAAAATTTGATAATTCTGTTATAAATTCTTAGCAGTTGCTTCTAACAAAGAAATGGCTTTGCACTCTGACCATGCTTTTCAACCCTACTGCCAAACTGAGGTGTAGGCACTCAGCATCTTTGACGCTAATCTCTGATCATCTAAATATTCGATTGTGCTGCCCTGCAACTTTTTCCTTCCCATGGTTCTGGGATGTTGTGCAATAATAGTGAATTTGATGATATTCTTCTGTGTCTTCTCTTTCTTCCTATTGTTTATTGGATTAAGTTTAGACTCCTTAGCTTGATATACAAATCCATTAAGCTGACTAAAACCTACAGTTCAGAATCATATTGGTCCCCTTCTTTTGAAACCCTTACATTTAACTTTCCACTGATTCCCAACACTCCATGTCCTTTAAAATTTTCCTTATTTTGCTAACTCCCTCTTGTCTTTCAAAGGGCAGATGAAACATAATGTGTTTATGTATAGTTTTCCGGACTCCCCCAGGAAAAGCTAGTCAAATGTTCTTGTGTGCACCATCAGCATTTACATGGAGAAGCAAAAAGAGTTTTGGCAGATAGGTCTGTGTTAGAAAACTTCCTGCCAGGGGTGTTTGGGTGTGCAGTATGTTGAGCATTGACTCTTGATTTTGGCTCAGGGTTTGAGAGGGAACCCCAAGCTGGGCTCTGCACACAGTGGAGAGATTCTCTCTCCCTCTTCCCTTACTCCTCTGCCTCATGTGCACAAGTTCTCTCTCTCTCTCTCTCTCTCTCTCAAATAAATAAATAAATAAATATTTTAAAACATGAGAAAGGAAAAGAAAGAAAACATCCTGTCAGTTATGGCAAACAAACAAACCAACCAACCAACCCTTGGGTTAAATATGCATGTTCTGTTCTCCTCTCAACTCAGCATAATCGGGAACCTCTGACCTTTATATCCTAATGTGATGAAAGTGTCATCTGTGGAGGCCCATCAGCTACTGGCGGGAGCAGATAAGTGTTAGTATATTGATGTCTTTGTATTTCAAGATGAAGTCTTTGACTTTTTCACTGGACTCAAATATAATTTTTAAAAGCTAGCTAACTACATTGACACACATGCAACCTGTATTTTAAATTTTATCAAGAACTTTAACTGTCAGGCCATATTGAGGAGATACCGTAATTGAGTCTTACATATCATCTTTCCCTGTGACATTTCTCGAATGACAACTGACAACCTGAAAGCTATTGGTTGAAGGTAGAATCAGAATAAGAGCAGTGAGATGTGTGACCTACCTGGTTAGCATAATAGGACTAGTTAGTCTAGTGTTTCATATCACCTGATCTGAGTGGGGCCAGGGTCAGATTTACCCATAATACATAGACTGTAGGGGCAGAGCAAGTGAATGATTGGTCTAAGGTGATTCTTTTAGCAGGTGAAATAACTAGACAAGGGTGGAAGGAAGTTAACAGCAACCTAGAAACATTTTTTAAAATACAGGAATGAGGTAGAAGTCTGACTTATAACTACTGATAAGGACATGGTTTCGTTTTTTCTAAAATAATTGCTCCTCACTATTATACTCTAAAAGGATTAGACTCTATGGCCATGGGAATATGACAACGGGAAAATATTAGAAGAGAAAGCCTTCTTATATTATGTTGGATTTGGGGAAACATAGAACATAGAACTTTAAGTAACTGAAAGTATGTTGTGTATGTCTACACTGATGTAAAAATTAAGAAGCAAGAAGGACTCTGAGGGAGAGCATGAAGAGGATATGAATTGAAGGCAGTATTTTCAGGGCCATGTTGGCTCATGATAAGATTGGACATGGTCTGTGAGAACCGGAAGTTACTGGTGAAGGATGTGCCTACTTGTCTGTGATTCATATTCATTTATAGTCATATAACTTAAAGAGAGAGATTGAACCACTCCTTAAGTAAATGAAAATTTTGAGAGTCTTTCAGCAAGTAGACTCAAAAGCTCACCCTCCTTTTAGACAAGATATTAATAGCCCATTCACTTGCTGAATTGGGGGTTGGTGTTATGGAAATCTTCACTCTTAGGTCATATGGAAGCTTACTGAGTATTAAAAACAGAAGTTTGGGCACCTGGGTGGCTCAGGGGGTTAAAGTCTCTGCCTTCCACTCAGGTCATGGTTTCAGGGTCCTGGGACGGAGGCCCGCATGGGGCTCTCTGCTCAGCAGGGGCAGGGAGCCTGCTTCCTCCTCTCTCTCTGCCTGCCTCTCTGCCTACTTGTGATCTCTCTCTGTGTCAAACAAATAAATAAAATCTTTTTTAAAAAATAAAAATAAAAAGATAAGAACAGAATATTGCATTTCCTCATGTATGTATTACTCTTTATTCTTATCAGAATTTTTTCCTCTGGTGTTCTGTTCTCCAATTCCTGTTTTAATTGGTAAAAGAATAATGTTTTTATGCTGAATTTTTGTGGGATAAAACATTAATTTCTGTAAGTTTGATAACTTTAAAATTTCAAAATGGCATGTTTTATTGACTGTCAGCGATTGTGAGTGTATGCATGTATGTGTGGTTTACTCTCTTCATTTTGAATATGTGAAGAAGGGAATTCATACTGCATACATTTCTGAAACTATTTTAAGTTTTTATTAGTTACTAAAAATATTTAATTTTTCATAAAAGTATTTCATATTCTCTGATTTTAGATGTATACCATAAAATAAGCATATATATGTAACTAAATTATTTTGTATTTTAATGTTCTAGTCAGTAAACAGCATAATTTGGCAGTAACTTTTTTCTTTTTACCAAAAAAGGCAAATTTCATCATCTTAGCCATCTTCTGGCTAATTGTCAATCTGTCAAACTTCCTTTTATCTCTTTACATAATATATTCCCTTTTACATGTATGTCTCAGAGAAGACTCATCTTCAAACATCAATATTTTCTGTATTCTTTAAGCTAATGATTCTGTTTGCTGTTTGAGGGCAATTACTGTGGCCTAAAGATTCTGTTCAAGGAAGGAGCCCATGAGAAAAGTTGAGAGATGAAAGATCACAAGAAGACACACTAAGAAAGTCAAAAACCCACAGGGGATTTAGATCTAGAATATAAAAGTAATCTTTCCAAACTGGGGGGAAAAAAAGAAGAACAAGAAAAAAGGGAAGGAATCGCAAGAAACATATGGGCAAAGTTATAAAAAAGCAATGTGCAGTGTTGTAAACCCCAAAGGCTAACAAATATGAAATATACTCGAGCCCATTAGGAATTAGATGATGCTAATTAAAACAATTACATATCACTTTCCACTCATAAGCTTAGCACAGTTTAGAAAACTGAATAATGCCAAGTGTTGGAAGGAGTAGCAGGAAGTAAAAAATCTCCCGCCCGGAGTGCACAACCATGCAGTCATCCTGAAAAGCCATCTGGAGCAGTTTTAATCCAGTTAAGTCCACGTACCTACGATAAGCCCACAACACACCACGGAACACATCCTGGAAGAATGCTCATACAGGCTGTGATGGAGCACGTGTAAGAAGGTTCTTCGTGGTGCTGTTTGTGCTAGAAGGAGTTGGAGACCATCTAGGTGCCTATCACTGGGGGATAAGCAAGGAAAGGGTGGAGGCTGCCCACGATAAAATGCTATGTGACAGTTAAAGACAACATAGTAGGCATTCCTACAGCAATAGGGACAGATCTTTCAAACATAATGCTGAGTGAAAGGGAATAAGAAAAATGTAATTTCTGTGTATTAAAGTATATGAACACAATATCACCACGTTTTATGAGACCACATTAAAATAAAAGGACAGCCATCAAACACATGCCCAAGTAAGGGGAGGAATACGACCACGGGGAGTGGGGATAGAAAGAAAGAAACAAACAAATGAGCCAAATAGAGTGTGTCACACTACTGGTAATCTATTGTGTCAGACACTGAGGTATGATTGCCCCACCTTTCTGCACCTGTGGTCAGAATACATAACACACATCCCAACAACAATTTGTAGTGATACACACATAGAAGTGCAAATATAAGGGGACCACGTAGTGTTGGGATCCACTGGTTTCACTGACATTAAAGTCACTTACCATATGCATTTCTGTATCTGAGTTAAAATAAATTTATTGCAACAATAAGTCTGAACACATCTAAAATCGAGATTTTTTTTCCAGACAAAAATCGTGCTAAGATTCACTTGGGGGCAGTAACCCAACTTCAATATCCCTTTCACTGAGACTTCTCAAGTTTCAAGGCATTTGTGACCCACTTGAGTACATAAAGAGACTGTCTATTGAAGCTGGCCATTTATAATTTTGAGTTATCTGTTTAAAGAGAAAGGGAAGTTCTCTTTGATTTCTAATAGAGATAAACTCTTTCCTGGGAATCCTGTTGCTTGTGGTTATAAAGTCTTAATGATTCAGGGCTGTTGCCTTTTGTTGTGCCAATTTGAGCACTTTTTGTGTCCAGACAAAATCTCTTTCAGCAAGATGGCTTTGATATAAAACTACTGATATTTAAATATCAAAATGTAACTCTTTGGCCTGGCAATAACCCTCCATGTGGGAGGCTCGGATGAGATTTCCAGACCTGCTCTCTTTGTCCTTGAAGCTGTGGCATCTGGAAATGATACTTGTGGTCATGGTAATACTTCAGTGTGTCAGAGTATATTTTCTCCAAAATTTTCAGTATGCTTTGCAATTTATTAATCCTTGCAACACCTCTAGGAGGTAGGCAGATATTTTTTTTTCCCTTGAGGAACTGAGGGAATGGAGAGTGGAAATGAGAAGTGAACAAGGCCAGGCATCTGGATGAGTCGATAGGAGGAAGTCCTTTGTTCACAGGAGGACAGCCAATCCTATTAAATGGTGAACTCATTTGACACTACCATTAGAAGAAATTTTATAGCTTGTGAATGAAGAACAAGGTTTGGGAAGCCACAATTAAGGCTTAAATAACTGAAACATTAATTGTGACATTTAAAATATGCTTCTTAAATATTCTACTGCACATTCTGAATTATTGACTTTAATGGTGGAACTACAAGAAAAGACCAAACATTGAATTAAAAGTCTGCAAGTGTGTGGACCATGGTAATGTCTTGTTTTGGAAATACAACAGCTTCTTTGAAAGCATTTATCTTTGTGTGTATCTGTGCATGAATAGAGTCACTTTTTGATGTGTTATCTCTTTCCTCTTTTTGATTTCTTAGTTGATCTCTGTTCCATTTTTGGTATCTTGTGTATATTAATTGAATTTTCCTGGTAGTTCATGGACCCCTTGTCCATGCTCTCTGATGGCGTGTGGAAGTGATAATATAAAGGTCAAGGAGTGGATTATTGATTGATTGATTGATTGCTAACCATCTCTGTGAATTTGTGTTTTTTTCCAGATCCATTTTTGATTCTATTAGATTCCATTAGATGATTTTTAGGTCTCATGTGTATATGCAAGAATTTATAAAGATAGTCTCTAAATAGATAATTCCAGGTCATCCATTTATTCCACATTCCACATTTATATCACAAGTAAATACCAGATCTATTTATATTTCAAGCAGTGTTCAAAAACTGAAACTACCAACAGTGACCAATAACAAATTCTATTTTTGAAAGTTTAGTTACTGGGGACTTGGGAAAAACAAACCGTAAAGAAAAGTAAACGTGAAAACACAGGATTCTATTAACTTAAAGGGGCTATTGCTCCAGACTTAAGGAATCACTGATGGTTTCATGGGAGAAGGGGTATCTAAACTGAGACCTGAAGGGCAAGTAAGAGTTAACCAGACAAAAGGAGGGAAATTGAAAGATAAAACATTGCTTGCAAGGGGAACAGAATTTGCAAAGTTTCATAGCTATTGTACAGTATACTCAATCAGAGAATGGAAAGGAATAATGATAGTTACTGTAATAATAAGGCCTAGTATTTATGAAAGTTTATTAGGTACTGAGAACTGTGATTTATACTTTAGTTAGTTGAGGAAAAAGGGACACTAGAGTTACTAATAGTTTTTCCAGTATCTCCATTTATTCTAGAGGAAAATTTGCCATTTAAAACTTGATCTGGTGCAGTACCTGGGTGTCTCAGTCACTTAAGCGCCTGACACTTGCTCTTGGTCAGGTCATGACTTTAAGGTCTTTTTTTTTTCTTTTTTTAATGTTTTATTTATTTGACAGAGAGAAACACAGCTAGAGAGAGAACACAGGCAGGGGGAGTGAGATAGAGAGAAGCAGGCTTCCCGCTGAGCAGAGAGCTCGAGGCAGGGCTCGATCCCGGCACTCCGGGATCGTGATCTGAGCTGAAGGCAGACGCTTAATGACTGAGACACCCACGCACCCCAAGATATCAAGGTCTTAAGATAGAGCCCTGCATCAGGCTTTCGGCTCAGCAGGGGAGCCTGCTTCTCTTGCTTGGCCTCTCCCCCTGCTCTTTCTCTCTCTTTCTCTCTCTCTCAAATAAACTAATTAATTTTAAAAAAAAGAATATGTGGTCTACATAGCACTATAAAAGTGTTTGCTGTTGTTTGCAACCACATTACCTCTACTAACAGAACTATAAAATGTGACGGTGATAGTGGCAAGTGATAAGGCCAGGGCCATTTAGAAGATTTGCAGTTTTCCCACAAGAATGATGGAAACCCATTAAAATTTTAAATACTGAAGTTAGAAATCAGCTAAGTGGTTTTAAATATCACTTTATCTTTACAAAGACAGCAGGTAGAGAGGGTTTTTCCAAGAATCCAGGACGTCTTAGCCTGCATGGACTACCATAACAAAATACCATAGACTGCTTCAGCTCCAGACATTCACTTCCTCGCAGCCCAAAGGCCTCCAACCTGGTTGGGCTCTGGTGAGAGCCAGCTTTCTGGCTTGCAAAGGACAGGTGCCTTCATGCTCTGTCCTCTCATGCCAGAAAGAGGAAGCTCATTTTACAAGGGCACTGATCCCATGATGGCGGCTGCACCCTCGTGACCTCATCTAAGCCTAGTTAGATCCCAAACACTCTGCCTCCTAGTATCATCACACTGGGCGGTTTGGACTTCAACATAAGAATTAACAGGGGACACAGGCATTGAATGCATAACACAGGACTATAATGACAGTGTGCTGAGGTAGGCTATTAAGAATGGGATAGAAAGAATAAATAAAGGATAGATTTGGTCGGGAAAGAACAGAAATGCATAATTGACTGGATTTAGGAAATTTGCAAAGAAAGGAATCCATTATGGTGTCTGAAAGCCATGAGAAAAACCAGCCAATTGAGAAGATAGATATGCATTCAGTTTTGGATAGGCTTAGCTTGAAATGACTGCTTCATTATTCTAGTAGAACTTTCCATTAGACAACTAGATAAGTCTATTCAGATTTCAAGAAATTGGTCTGGGTTGAATCCAGAGGGCAACACATTGAGAATAATTAAAACCATGGGATTATAGGAGATTGTTCCAACACTATGTGGAGTGAGAGAGGAAAGCTGAGATGAGAACATTGACAAGCCATTTACAACATGAGCCAAGAAAGAGAAACCTCAAAGCTGTAGCTAGGGAAGGGAGAAATCCATGGCACCATTCATTGACAGAATCATGGAAAGAGAAGAGGCTCACCAGGGTCAAAAACTTCCATGAACACAGGCTCAAATGAAAATATCTACCAGTTTGAGCACTAAATAGATAATCAATGGTATGGAAAATGTTATTAAGAGACAGAAGTGACAACAAAGTCTGCAGATTACTGAAATACAGTACAATTCTTACATTCAACATGAAATAAATGTCTTGATTTTTTTCACTTTTATTTAGGCTTCCAAAACACACACCATTCCTGGAGATACACATGACAGAAAGAACATTTGAGGTTGTTTTAGCGAGTAAAATAATTAATAATGGTGGGTTACATAGGATTTCTGTTTGTTTAATTGTGAAGATAATGTGAAAGAAGAAATACAAAAGAATTCCCATATATATGTATATATACATATATAAGTCATATATATATGACTAGATATCTACTTTATGGGAGTTACAACAGAGCACATGTTTACTAATAATATCACTGTCTTTCTTTATAGTATATGCAGGACAATATATTAAAATAGTAGATGACATGCTTTTTGTGGAGTGTAGTCTTCTGATTAATATTTTAAAATTTAGGAGAAAAGCATATGTTTTATTAATCAATACATTGCTCTTATATTTAATGTTCTTTTAATCAAGAGTCATATTATAGACTTCTCAGTGATTATCGTATTTGTAAGGAATACATACTGTAGTAGAATCACTTTCTTTAATATTAGATTATTTTATTATTAATATTAGTATAATAATATTACAATATTAACATTAATATTAATGCTATAGTAATATGACTTGTGTATGTTACTAATACTATTTTTTAAATGTTAAGGATTTTCTAAAAACAGATTATCTTTTCTTTTAATAAATAAGTCTTCAAAGTTTCTATCATGTTCCTTATGTGCACTTACAAGTTACCCTTCTAGACAAAATGATGACATTCAGTTTCAACCATTTAAATTCAGTTTAGCTATCACACACTGAATATAGCACAGACGTGGTGACATAACACAGTTCTGTCAAATGTCTTTCCTGATATTAAACGGGCATATCATATGTATATCCTTTGTGGCCATGCAAATAATATAGGAATCAGCCAAATATCCAATGCAAAGTATTTTCCACAGGATCCAGAACTTGCTGTTTTCATTCATTAAAAAAACTCAGCTATCTGGAATATTCAGCATACAAATTCTTTTATGTAACAAGGTCATAATTTAACAAAAAATGAGAATGTAAAAGGGCTTCACGAATGCAAAGCATCAATTTCCTGAAATCTAAGGCTTTACCTTTAAAAACCAAAGATTTTTGTTTAAACTATTCTGGAAGTAACTCTTTCAAGATGCCTTTCCCTCTATTTTACATATATAAGAATTTGGTGAACATAGTTGTTTAGTTACATTATGGTTAATGGGCTTTTCATGCTACATTAAATTACTTGCCATTCTTTGGCCAAGCACTGGGCATTCAAGTTCTATGTTTTTTGGGTTTTTTGGGTTTTTTTTTTTTAATATTTTATTTATTTGACAGAGAGAAACACAGCCAGAGAGGGAACACAAGCAGGGGAAGTGAGAGAGGGAGAAGCAGGCCCCCCGCAAACAGGGAGCCCGATGTGGGGCTCGATCCCGGGTCTGCAAGATCATGACCTGAGCCGAAGGTAGTCGCTTAACCAACTGAGCCACCCAGGCGCCACCTCAAGTTCTATGTTTTTGCTCACATTGTTCTTTCAGGAAAACTCTTTGCTCCCTTTAACACATTCTCAAAATTTCAACTGGTACATTTGTTATGATGCTGTGTTTTTTATTACAATATATATCATTTCATCTTTCTTCTTTTATGCCTTTCACCCCACTATGTAATGCAACTAGACTTCTATGAGAAGATTTAACAAAATTAGGATATGAAGAGGTACATAACTGTGCTTTTAATCTTAAATGGAGTTCTCTAATGTCACCATTTATTTTTTATCCAAAACAAAAACAAAACCAAACACCTCTTTTCCATAAACATTTTGTTACCTAGTAATATATGTCAAGAACAGTCCTTTAATTCAGTCCTTTGAGTTCAACTGACCCTTCCTCATCTTCCTCAACACACACACACACACACACACACACACACACACACACGAAATAACCACAAGACTGCATTGAATTCAAATTCTAGGATTCAAATCTTAATCCTTTTCTGTTTCCCATCACGACAATACTTTTGACTCCTTTATTTCACCTGCTTGACGCTTTATGTGATTATTTCTCTGCTTTCTTTCACATAAATGTCTCTGTTTTTTGTCTCCCTGCACTTACAGCATTGATGGTCCTCAGCATTGATGGTCCTCCTTAGTTTTTCTCTCTCCTTTGATATTTGTGTTCACTCCATACTTCCATTTTCTCCCATCCCTACAATAGAATAACCATTCACATTTAATAAAACGTTCTTAAAGTTGAAAGAAATATAGAACTTTTTACTTCAGTCATTCTCACTTTATGCACAAATGGGCAAAGTCCCTTTTCCTTTAGTCATAAAAAGTTTATGTAAGTAAAACAAGTAGCTGAGTTTTAACTAAAATTTTATAAGAACTGTGACAATAAAACACTTCAGTTGAATCTTCAAGCCACAAAGATGTGTCCTTAGGTTATAGTCACATCCTAAAATATGTATGTCATGGAAATATTATTTCAACTACTTTGGCATCTGAGAGAGAATAAAGGACAAAAAATTCTTTAAATGGTAATTAGGCTTTAAAGGTATACAACTCTTGATCCAAATACACATCAAATATTATACCACTCAGACTGAGATAAAATTGTGGTGGAATCACTGAGGAAGATGAAATAACACATTTATCTGAACAAGAGATAATTTGTGAAATTTGAAACTACCTCATCATTATGAAGGAGTAGAGTCAATTTTCCCAGATATCATAGCACACATATTGGTTAAAAATTACAACTGGTCTTAAGTGGCTAATTTAGCCATTTCTGTCCTTAAAAGTGTCTTGAGTCTTCTGTTCAATTAAAAGACTTTAAAATAATAAACTACATACTATCAATATTAGGGGATGTTTAAATATTCTAGAGCAATTGACAACAACCTGAATTCGTGCCTGGATTTTTTATGGGCTGCTCAAGGATTGCTTCATTCATTCATTCATTTACTCATCCATTCATTCCCATTCTTCATGATTATCGTAACATTTCTATGAGAAAGATAAGTATATATTTACTAATTTATCAGGTGCAAATATGGCAAAGAAGCACAATTTAATTAAGGTACTTAGTCACACCACTGAAAAACAAGACATCAAAATAAGAATATTTAAAAGCATGGCATTGTGTAATTAACTCAAACTCAGAGAGAGAAAAGCCCTGAAGCATTGAAATGTGAGAAATAGGCTGAAATATTTCCTAAATCTCGATATCACATATTGCATATTCAGTATTCTTAAAGCAAGAAGAGTTAACCTATAGAAACTAATAAATTGCCATGAGTGTTACCAGTGGATGATCCCAAAAGCACTAAATTTAAAACTATGGAGAACAAATTAAAAGCAAGTCATTTAGCAAATCCCAAACTTTTCTCTTTTAAGGCTGAAACTCATTCGTGTTGTGCATTTTAGAAGACTTCTCTCCCTACTTGCTCTTAATAATTCATATAACTAAAAATTGGATAAATGTGATTATTTTAAGTTTGGGGAAGAACACTGTGACTTCCTGTGGGTAACATTTTTTATTCTTAACTACTCATTCCTTTGTTTCTATGTCTTTTATTTTATGAGTATATGTGTGTGTGTGTGTTGGATTCATCTTGCAGGGATGACCTTCCTTTCACCCTACCTTTTTCTTCACTTTTCTCCAACTGCATAAAATCCTTCTCATCCTTCTAGTGCTAGCTAGATGCTGCCTATTCTGAGAAAACTTCAGTTCTGTTGGAAATATTTAATCACCTTTTCTAAAATGTATTCTAACCCCATTGTTTGTGCTTCTTGCATTCTGGCAAACTGTTATTTGCATATGTATATTGATAGTACAAATATACTACATAAATACATATTGTACATATGTATTTGTGTAGCCTAGTCCCTCACTCTTCACAGCACCACTCTGCAATGTTGGGACAACTCTAACAATAGCAGTGGTAAAATGGTGATGAAAAGAGGTACCAAGAACTGAGAGCTTCCTGTATGCCCAGCACTCAGAATTTTATGTGCAATGTTTTGTTTAATTCTCTCAGGAAGCCTATGAGCTTGGTATTATTTTTTCCATTCTAATGATGACCACACCAATACAAAAACTGACACAACTGGTATATAGTAGACCTAGGAAGTTAAACCCAAATCTATCTGACCCATAGTCACTATACTGAGTCTTCTGTATCTGTAGGAGAATTAACCAGGACCCAATGACTGCTTATCTTTTTATACAGCCAGTCCTCTAGCATAGCACTGCCTTGTCCTCTAACTCACAATCATTATAACTATGGACATAAAACTCATTTAATACTCATAACTCAAGATATGGAACTCACTTATTAAGGCAGAACAATTGTCCACATCAAAATAAAGATTCCAGTTTCACTGGGTCACATAAGTTGTCCTCATTTACTTGGATGGCAACCAATCCCTCACAAACCTGTAAAGAATAACATGATTTTTTTGTTTTCATCATACCAGTATATTGATAAAAGAGTAAGTGCAGATCCATAAAGACAGGATGATATGATTAAATGCGAATGCCATTTGGAATTGCAGATAAATGCACATTGTTCAGCAAATGCAAGTTTACATGTTTACACACATGGCAATGTCAAACCCACAAATATATGAGGAACTTGACAAACTGAACAGCTTTTGAAGGATGAGAGCCAGACCCTTGAGAACCTTCGAAGCTCCCCTGTGTATAAATACTTTGTGTGTTGATAATGAAGATAGTACATTATGGTAGGAAGAAAATAATGTTCCGTGCAGAAATTTGAAACTATTCTATCATGATCTAATCTTCGTGTAACTTCCATCACCCATAAAAAAAGACTTTTTTGCATGACATCCATGTATAAGCTGATTTCCCATATTTGAAGTGTGCTGTGCATTGTAAGTTATTTGTGAATGTGAACAAAATAAATGTTTGCTCAGAAAGAGACCTTTTAACAACAATAACAAAAATATAATTATTATAAAATATTGATAAACCAAATAATAAAAAGCACTTGGGGAAAGGAAGGACCCATAAAGATTCTTTTGTCCATATTTATTTTATAGGAGAAGGACTTGAAAACTAGAGACATTAGGAGACCTACCCCATATTACTCATTGAGGAAATGTCAGAACAGGGATTAGAGTAGGATCTCAACTGTCCATAGCTATTCCAACATTCTTTACCTCAAATTAGTATATATTTTTGAGGAAACTTATTTTTATAATAAATTTAACTAGATCTTTTAGCAGCAGCAGACACAGTTGACTCCTTCCTCCTCTTTTGAAGCTCCTTTTCTTTGGCTCCTTGTTTATATGATTGACATTCTTCTGGTTTTCTTCTAATGTGTCTGGCTAACCTTTCAATCTCATGGCCAACTCCTCCTTTCAAGCAAACCGTAGTTTGGAATTGCCCCAAGGATCAGTTCTGGGATGTCTTTTCTCACGGTGTACTTTATTGCAATCAATTCCACATTGATTATTACCACCTGTGAACATGAGGACTGAGATGAATCTCATATTCTAAAATCAAAAGAGGGTAGGGGATAACTTCTACATTTATAATTTTCTGCACACCTGATCTTCCTGTGATGGAAAAATTAAAGCTATACCTTTGGTATAAAGGACAGGTTGAATATATCTAGGCTTTTATTTATTTATTTATTTGTTTGTTTGTTTGTTTGTTTATTTATTTATTTGTTTATTTTTAAGATTTTATTTATTTGACAGAGGGAAACACAGCCAGAGAGGGAACACAAGCAGGGGGAGTGAGAGAGGGAGAAGCAGGCCTCCCGCCGAGCAGGGAGCCCGATGTGGGACTCCATCCCGAGTCTCCGGGATCATGACCTGAGCCAAAGGCAGTCGCTTAACCAACTGAGCCACCCAGGCGCCCTGATATATTTTTTAAGAACAGTGTTTTGTGGTAAGTCAGAGTATGGAATCCGGATCCTGACTGCCCTAGTTCTAACCCTTGCTCTGCACTTACTAGCTTGGTAAAGTGAAGATGATAGTAACTATTTCATAAAATAATTTTGAGCACTAAATGAGGTAATATGGAGTGATTCAAATAGTGATTGGGAAAAAAAATATGTTCTGTGTTTACTGTCCTCCTTCTTGTTCTCATCATCACCATCCATATTTGAACACCCACAATTCCTTTTCATTCAACCCAGACTCTCATCTGATCTTTCTGTATGCACTATCTACCTGCGGGAATTACTTTTTTGTTTCACAGATATATCAAGTTTAGCATGTCCTAAATTTTCACTCCATCTATTCAGTTCTAAACAATCTCCACGACCCTGCAACTTGCTATTTTTTTCCCTTTTTATAAGTGTCACTTCCAACCACCATCGTGTCTAAGCAGAACACTGGTAATCACTCTTAAAACTTCCTTCCCCTTACCCCTCACATACCACACCATGGGTATCTTGAATCCATCTCTTGTGTTTTCCATCTCCACTGCCACCACTCTAGTTCATGACAACATTGGTTCATACTTGTGCTAAGGTCATATTCTGAACTCTAGGTGTACTCTTGCCTATACAAATCCCATCTTCCACTAAATATGCAGAATGCTCATTTTCAAAACTATGGATAATTTGGTTTAAAACTCTTAGGTGACATTCTGTCACTCTTAAGTCAAGGATCAAATTCTTTTGCATGGCCTAAATGATCTTGGATATTCTACTAGATCCCCACTTCTGACTCAATCTAATCATTCATTATATTCCAGCCACTGGCCTCTCCGAGTTCCTCCAACATGAGATTTGTCATGTTCATTGTGCTGGGAGACTTGCCGTTTCCTCTGCTGGTCTTTCACACCCACCACCTAACACGTAACACTCTTGTTCCTCACAGATACTTTCGATGAATGGCTCCTACTTTCTTCTATCTCAGCTCATACATCATTTCCTTAGAGCTGCCTGATAAACCCTTCATCAATATAAATTACTCCTATCTTTCTTTCCCTCCTATCACTTATTATAATTATTAATTACATATTACCTGAATGTTGATTTAATATCAGTTTTTTCCCTTAGAATATAATATCAATGAGAGGAAAAAACACTCTTTACTCACACATGATATTGCTTCTGGCACATAGTATATACTCAGTTATAATTTGTTAAATGATGGACATAATTAGTGAGCAATGGAATATTTTTTAATTAGTTTACCAGAATAAGAAATGCAATCCAAAGCCATTCAGCAAACGTTACTGATAAAATGAGAAAACTGATTTTGGCAACCTGTGAGGACTTGTTCCAGCTTAACTTTTGGACAAATAATTTTTTAAGAGTCAAATCAACTCCAGAGTGTAATATCAACCTATTAACATAAAAATAGGGAAGATGGTAAATATAAATATTATTCTCCTGCTGCAGGTATTGCAACTGTTCTTTGATTTTCTTTATTATTAAAACTTTCAGAATAATAAGATGTTACATTTTTGAGGCCTCTTTAAAAAGAAAGTAATTATCAGCTAGTAAAGTTTTACTCGGGTATAAATTCATCTCCTGGGTCATATTTACAGAAATTTTTGCACCAAGAAATGTCAAAACTAAAAGAATGTGACATATTTCAGTGAATGTAATCATTTTATTGTTGAATGTGCAAAAAGAGAACCTCTTTTATTTTTTTAGGAAAATTAAAGTACATTAATCAAAGCATAATACCTTTCATAACTGTTCCCATTAATCAAATTCCTCCCAGGAGGTGGGTCTATGTGAAGCAAGGTTAGAGCAGGTTGTTCTTTTGCACATTAATTTCCAAGGGAAATTAATAAATACATATCCTTATGCTCAGAATTCACTCACACAATATGTGTAGCATATTAATAATTTATATTTTATGTTAATATTTTATATTGGAATCTTTAATGTGAGCTTCACATAGTTAATTACCTACTGCAAACCTCTTCTCGTAAGTGAAATATAATCTAAGTAATACAAAGACTTTTAGAAGCTTGTAAACCATCTTGTAATGGGTGATCACATTTCCCCCTTAGGAACCCATTCTTGTGTATACACTAACCTTGATGTCTTAGCCCATCTGATATTGAAATAGTAAGTATTCATATGTTCCTTACTCGCCAGATAATTAATATCTACTCAGTCTGATGCTGTGTTCTATACAAGGATCAATTCAATAAATCATATTAAATTTCAAAACAATTAATAATATAAAACTAAAAAGAATGAAAGTATGCCAAGGCAAATAATTTTTTTCAGGATAATAGCAGTAAATCTTCAGTCTAGCTAGGTAAAATAAAATGATTTACTCAGAAGCCACTTGTACTTAAGAATTAGCCCACATTTAGTTAATATTTGCTGTGCATCTGAAGTTATTCATAGCAGAGAGAATTTCTAATTCCTTCCTACACAGATGTGTACTGTAGCTCACTTTATGACCTTAAGAATATATCCTAAAAATATCTGTGGGCAGAGCACAGAGAAAATAGGGAAACACATTTATGTCTAAGTCTGCCTCTATTATGAACTCCTTGAGGGGAGAATCCAAGTATGATACTTTTATTACTCATTCATTCATTCACTCATTCATTAATTCATTCAGATAGTTGTTAATTGCTATACTAAAAATGATGTGATGTTGAAGAAGATCTGCCTGAGATAAACTTTGTTTGACAGACATCTTTTCAAAAAGGTTACAGGTATGAGACATTCTGTTACATAGGTTTTAATTTCTATATATGAAAAGGACATGGTAATTGAGTCAAGTGGAACATGAGAAAGGAAACACTTGAGTTGGGTCTTGAAAATAGAGTAGACTTTCTCCAGATCTGGGAAAAAGAGAAAGCAAAGCAAAAAGGGAAACTGGTTTGACAGTGCCGATTTGTTTGTAATCAGTGAATTTATAAGATGCTTAAAGCCATATACTGTGCTATCCCATCATCATGGTGAACAAACTTCCCCACCCTACTCTCCAATATTAGTTTGTAACAAAATGTCTTAGAAATATAAATTAGGCATGCTATCCAATAGGCTAACTACTAGTCACATGTGGCTACTATATTAAATGAATAACTCCATTTTACTAGCTATAACCAGGCGTGTGAGGGTCTTATAGAATATCAAAACAATAAGTTCTACTAGATGGGATTACATTAGCACATCCTCATTTATGTTGCCTGAGGAGAGAAAGGCACTTCTAACATTTTATATGGAATTCAAAATGTATTCTTCAGCAATGTGTAAATGGGGAGTTAATTCAAGTTAAAATAGATTATATTTATTAGTAGTATTATTTTACATTAGACATCTTTCTGATTCTTTTAGGAAGAGAGCCATTATTTAAAACATTTCTTTAATGCAAAATGCACTCCAGATAAAACAACCAATGAATACATAAAATTCTATAACATAATTTATTTCTAAATAGGAGATATCTAGTAGAAACACATGTTCTAATTTTTGCTTCACTGTTATTAAGTTGTAAAAGACTATAAATTCCTTGAGTGTATTTTCTGAAGATAATTCTCCTTAATGTACCTATTTATTTCATCAATTTCTCCATCATATATTTGCACTTCTGAAAAAAAAAAGTTGCCGTATTTAGGTATCTTTAAAATTATTCATCTTAAACTAAGATCTCAAGTTGAGCTTAAGACTCAGAATTCAAGTTCAAATAGGTAACAAATGTACTATATTACTTTTCTTATTCTCCTGAAGCAGAATGATGAACTGCTTGGTACATGAAATGGCCATTTTATTTTGAAAGCATTTCATGTTATATTTTTACACTGAAAGTATAGATTTATTGGTATAACAAACTTGCTTATCTTTTGAAAACATGAATAAATATCCCTTAAGTTGAAGACACGGGTTTTTTGCTTTTAATGTTTGGGTTTTATAGCTATGCCAAAATACACCCATGTAAACACACATACATATACACACACACATACACACACACACACACACACACATTATTACCTTTCTTAGTAACTGTAGTATAAACTAATAGCATAAGGACTTTTTTCTCATTCTTTTTATCCTATTATATTTCCATTCCTTTTTCATACTTACATTTTTTTGTTGTTCTTGCTCAAAGAAAGTTGTTGTTTTAGACTGACATGTGAGTGGATGTCTATTCTTCAGTAATTGATATATATTTACACATTTATAGGAGTCTTACCAATAAAAATTCAAATGAGATTTAAAGAATTTCTACAAACCTGTATTCTTTAAAGAATTTCTACAAACCTGTATTCTTAATTTAACAAACATCTGAGTTTATAAGTATATTTTCCAAATTCTTCATTCATGTACTTATTCAGTACATATTTAGTGAGTAAATGACTATAGACCCTACTGAGTTAAAGGAATACAGGATATAAAATCTCATAGAGCATGTGACTTGAAAACATTAGCAAAAAAATCTATACTCAGCCTCTATGAAATTTGTTGTCTCAATAAAAGCATATGAAAAGAAAAGGCATGTTTCAAATGAATAAAAGAAAATTACATTTTTACCAACAGAAAGGTGGTATGTGAGTATGTGTGTATCTACAAACTACATTCCCAATACAGTACAGGGACACATATATGCACCATATACATGCATATCTTCAAGAGTCCAGGAAAGCATATACAAAGATGCCAACAATATAATTTTATTTTCTGTAATTTTGTATTTTTCGTGATGGCTATTTCTTACTATTGAAGTAATCAAAAAAGAAGAAGAAGAAGAAGAAGGATTCTGTGCTCACCAAAGTATTTAACCTGATGCTAATTTTTGTGTTTATGCAGTAAATCAAAGAAGGAACAGTCTCTATTGTCTATATTAAGATGTCAAACATACACCTAAAGATAGTTATATATATAAGTATTGTAAATATAGATATAAAAACAGTAAAAATATCCCTAAGAAGCTAAACACAATTTCTTTTTCTTTCTTTTTTTTTTTTAAGATTTTATTTATTTGACAGAGAGAAACACGGCCAGAGAGGGAACACAAGCAGGGGGGAGTGAGAGAGAGAGAAGCAGGCTTCCTGCCGAGCAGGGAGCCCATGTGGGGCTCGATCCCTGGTCTCCGGGATCATGACCTGAGCTGAAGGCAGTTGCTTAACCAACTGAGCCACCCAGGCGCCCCTACAATTTCTTTTTCTTATTACGGTTTCTTATTTAAATTCCAGTGTAGTTAAAATATAGTTAAAATATAGTATTTTATTAGTATTTTATTAGTTTCAGGTGTGGAATATAGTGATTCAACAATTGTATATATTTCTCAGTGGTCATTATGATAAGTGTACTCTTTACTCCCTGCCACCTATTTCAGTGCTCCTCCAACCCCCACCCCCTCCCCTTTGCTAACCATCAGTTTGTCTCCTTTTTTTCCCCTTGTTTATTTTGTTTCTTAAATTCCACGTATGAGTGAAATCACATGGTATTTGTGTTTCTCTGGCTGACTTATTTCACTTAACATTATACCCTCTAGATCCATCTCATGTTGCTGCAAATGGCAAGATTTCATTTTTTTTAGAACTACTGGGTACTTTCCCCAAAATACAAAAACACCAATTCAAAAGCGTACAGCACCCCTAAGTTTATTGCAGCATTATTTACAATAGCCAAACTATGGAAGCTGGGCTTATGTCCATCAATAGTTGAATGGTGAAGAAGAAGCAACACACACACACACACACACACACACACACACACACACACAATGGAATACAAAACTCAATTTCTTAACACTTGTTCATATTCACATTTAATTACAATTTATCCATCACACTTGTTACAGAGCAGTGGCAGTGTAGGACTGACTGTTTTCTATTGCAATCTGCAAGCCTTTTTCACTCTGTATTAAAATAGGAAGAAAATAAAATTTTCAAAGAAATAGCACATGCACATAATGTTAGCATTTGGTGGACCATCTAGCTCAGAGAGGATCAGTGATTTGCCTAAGATCACACAGAAACTAATGGCAGAACTCTAAACTGGACTCCCTGACTCCCTTTTATTTTTTTTTAAGATTTTATTTATTTAACAGAGAGAAACACAGCTAAACAGGGAACACAAGCAGGGGGAGTGAAAGAGGGAGAAGCAGGTTCCCGCTGAGCAGGGAGCTGAATGCGGGGCTCCATCCCAGGACTCAGGATCATGACCTGAGCCAAAGGCAGATGCTTAAGAACTAAGCCACCCAGTCACCCCTTGGATTCCCTGACTTCCTGGTTTTCTTTTTACTCTTTCATATTTTTAAATAGCATGAACTAAGTCAATCAGAGAAATATAATTTTCATATGATCTGTCTGATAAGAGGAATTTGAGATGGAGGGTGGAGGTTATGGGGGGTAGGGAGGGAAGAAATGAAACAAGATGGGACCAGGGAGAGAGACAAACCATAAGAGACCCTTAATCTCAGGAAACAAACTGAGGGTTGCTGGGGGTTGGCAGTGGGGGATAGGGTGGCTGGGTTATGGATACTGGAGAGGGTATGTGCTATGGTGAGTGCTATGAGTTGTATAATACTGATGATCATAGACCTGTACCCCTGAAGCAATAACACATTATGTGTTAATGAAATAAATAATAAATAAATAAATAAATAAATAAATAAATAAATAAATGGCATGAACTAAATTGAGTTGAATACTGTGCATGAGAAGAGCTTAAAATAAATGCAGGTTAGTTTCTGCATATACTAGAGCGAGTCTTAATTATTTTGTGGAATCTACCTATTGCTGGGCTTCAATCCCAACTTCATTTTACAGATTAGATTATATGATGTCCAGATTAAAAATGTGTCCTGAAAATCTTGGCAGAGCAAGCTAATCCCAGGGCCATATGTTTTCTGGATTGCTTTTGGAACTTTTCTTGAATTCAGTTTTGCTAACACTATGAATTTCAGTGACTCTTCTTCAAGGGACTGAATTATCAGCGTTGGACAAAAAATATTCTCAGCACCAGGTTTAAAATTTTACAGTGCTTGATTGATAAAAAATATATATTCTTTTATAGATGGTCATGTTTTAGAGGGTAAGTCTCAGTATCAAATCATATTTAAGAAATCTCAGAGGAGTATGATCCATTTAGCTCCAGAGAAAACCTAGACTAATGTAGAGAGAGAAAATGACAGAATCTTGACATTTGAAAAAAAATTTAGAGACTGTCTAGGAGGTCCCCTGGCCTTTTCCAAGAGTCATTTCCATCTAGGATGTCTCTACTCAGCAGAAATCTCTTCTACATCTCATATCTTCTGACCTCTTTGGAGTACAGCATTACATCCTTTCCTTGTGTTTAATAAAGATACAAGAAAAAAAGAAACATGTTTATAGCATGACTCCACAACTTTAGAGCTCTTTTAAGCTGAGGGGAATTCACTGTTTTCAAATTGAGGGATGCTTAGGAGACATTCCATCTTTCCACTCACATCAGAAGGCCTTACACTTTATACTTTTCCTTTTTATACAGATGGCAGAGCCCAGGTTATAACCCACTTCACAATGAAGCCTTCCAAAGAGAAATCATGACTCTCCCTTACTCTTTCTGTCATTTGTTTAGCAGAGAACAATCTCTTCATTTATTATCTTTTATTATTATTTTTACTACCATGTAATAACATGTCCAAATTCAAGGCAACAGAGGGTAGTTTATTTCATGTTCATCCTATCTGAGAGTTAGAAAGGAGTTCTGTTCATTGTGCCACTGAAAAACCCAGAACGAGAGAGATATCATCTCACATAAGTCCATGACTTTTGCGAGTAGTGAGAAATGACGGTGATGAATCACATACTAGCTCTTAAATTGTCTACTCCCATTTCATTGAATACAAGTCAGCCATTCACACTGACTTAAAAGAAGGGTGGGATAGTCCAGTCCTGTCACATGTTCATAATGCAGCTATTAGGATATGTGAATAGTACCAGCGATTAACAAAGTGAGCATGAGAATGTTGGGGGCTGTGCAGCACCAAAATGAGAGGCTTATGACCCAACAGCAGGTTTCTGTAACAGAAAAGATGAACATATTGTTAAGAATTTGGAGAAGAGGTTTGAAACATACAGCTATTTATTTATTTATTTATTTATTTATTTATTTATTTATTTATTTATGATAGCCAGGCCTATATATAGCCGATATAGCCCCTGTCTGTGTGTGTGTGTGTGTGTGTGTGTGTGTGTGTGTGTGTGGAGAGAGAGAGAGAGAGAGAGAGAGAAAAGCCAAGCCTCTCTTTCTCTCATATATATATGAAGAAGCTTGTCTGAAAGCACAGGATATATTAGAGAGAGAAGAATCAGGTTCATTCAGAAGAGAAGATAGTTGAGCATCAAACAAGTATAATGAAAAACACATATGCCCACATATGTGATGAGCAAATAACATTATCTTGGGTAATATTCTCCAAAACCCAAGATTTATATTAGGACAGAATATAGGGCCTAGGCTGCAGGATAATGGTACAAAAGCTCACTATCTTGGTCACCTTGAATATAGGTCAATCTCTTTGGTCCTTTTGTTACTCATTTTTAAAACAAAGAGCTTGGGGCAACTAATTCTAATACTTCTTTCTAGTGCTAATCTTTTAAGATTCTCTATCTTAAGTCTGTTCCTTATTCTAAGAAATACTTGGTGAAATTTGAGACCCAAGTGAAAAGTATTTAGAATTTCTGGTAACATAGAATTCAAATATTTTATATATGTTACATATAAATATGAAAAATATAATAAATATTAAAATGTTTTCTACAATGTTTGGATTCTATGTTATATTCATAACATAGACATGTCATAATAAGACATACATGTAATGATATGTCATATGTGTAATATATATGTAATATACATATATATAATTAGGAGTTCTATAATCGAAAATCCATTTGGGGAAGATTCATCTAAGAAAAATCTGCTGTCCTCATCATAAGATGAAATATTTAGTGTATCGCTTCCCCAAGATGGCCAACCAAAATTACAAGATGGTTTTAAATGGAACTAGATACCAAACTATGGCCAAAAATTAATTTCGAATTTGCCAATAACCCTTCATGGGTCTATACTGACTTCCCCCATTACTGATCTAACAGGATTAGATGGTACTCCTAGGACAGAACTCTCTGTTGACTCCTTCTAATCTCCTCAATTGTTTTACCCAGTTATTATCTAGGACAAAGACATAATAACATTTTCAGAATGATGAAAAAATTTCTGAGTAGGGAGTATTACTAAAGATTCAGTGTTGTGAGAGTCATCTGACAATTTAAATGTCATCTCAATGTATTAGTATAATAACGAGACACTTAGAGTGAAAGAGTAGAAATAAAACTTTTATCCTAAGTCTCTCAACTGACTACTGTCTGAAATTCCATCTTGAGAATAATCCCCTTGGCTAAATATGTAGCTTCTACAATTATCTCCTTATAAAAATAAGTGGTCCTGGAAAAAAATTAATTATTATAGTCAGCATAATGCCCCAAGACACTGGAGAGATAGAGATGAGAGAGAAAGAGAGTACAACCCTAAGGGGTCTTTCCCTTCTCAGACTGTTGCCTGAGTTATTTTTCAGGTTAGGAGTTCAGGTGAGTAGCTATTTTTACAACTTCAGTTGTCTGATTAGCACTATTTTTGATTGCTTTTTTTGGTGGGCACCATGGTTCTAGCACAACACTATGAAATAGAAGTCATTATTAACTACATTCCACAAAGAAAATATCGTTGAAGTTGAGTAGCTTACGCAAATGTACCCAGAAGGAATGCTGGGAAACAGGAGTCTGGCTGACTCAAATCTGTGCTCTGTCCAATAAGAGGGAGAGGTGGGATGCTCCCTTTTGCTCTAAGTAAATTGAGAGATGCTGTGGATTGTACTGATTATCAGTCTGGCTTTTGAATCTTGGAAGCCATTGGTTGAGGGAGATTATAGAAGGAAACTCTTAGAAGGAAAGGTTAGAAGCTAAGGGCTCCTGAAATTCCCTCCACCTTTCAGGGATCCTTTCCAGTGTTCTGAGTCTGTCTAGGAGCTTTGATAAGACCCCAAAGAGGCTGTCCCTTAAAGCACCAGCTTTGGCACAAAGCCCTTTCCCAGTAATGCAGCCCTCCCCCAGCCTGGGTCATTCTGGAGACAAGACCCAAGCAGACTTGCCTGACCAAAGTCTTGGCCCTGACCCTGCTCCACTTGTCTACACTGGTTAAGAGAAATAGGCACTGCTTCACCCAGATGTAATCTTTCTCTCTGAGCAACATCTTCCTCTCTAAAGCACAAGCAACTGTAGATCCTGTGACAACTCTCTATAAAATTCCCAGAATGTTCTGTAACAGTTCACACAGCAGGATGTCAGTGTTTGCTGCACTGGAAATCCATACATTGTCTTAAGTGAGAACAGAGCTCTTTCCCAAGTCCAGAAAGACCGACATTTCACGTTTCTGTTGATAGGATTATTGTCTTTAGAAAAGAGGACTGATTAAAGGAACTAATGGGAGCAAACAGCATGGCATTAACGATCTGTCGGCTATCCTTTCAATAATGTGCAGTCTAATCCTTTCTCATTTGGAGTATTTAAAACTCATACGTTTATTCTGCTCCCTGCATCCTGCCAATACGCTAATTTTTTTTTTCCTCTGTGATGTGACAAGGAATTGGGTAAAGCCTGCAAATGTTAAAGAGCCGAACTCTAGGGGCGGGGGGGGGGGGGCGCGGGGTGTGTTACAGAATTTAAACAATGCATTTTTTAAACTTGAAGCCTAGTAAAGCATTAGCTGTCATATTAATAATAATTGAATAACAAGTTTGTATTGGCTGAAGCACCAAAAATGTTTGTATTTATTGATAGCAGATGTTTTAATATCCCATCAAGTCAACCTCTTTAGGAACTGCCTTAGGTTCTGATGTGTTTTTTCCTACAAATCTGATTATATCCTAGTCAGGAACAAAGCGGGATGACAACTAACTAGCAATCTTTTAGGAGTATTTTGTCATGCAGTGCATAAGAAAGCCAGTGACAAAAACGACAACACAAGGGATTCTGCTAATGTATAGTGTAAGAGCAAAAATGTATTTATGACTATTAAATGATCATGCAACCTGTTTTCTAGGATTGTGCTAATGCGTTTCAGATTTGCTTGGTGAAAAAAATCACATTTTTAAATGCTTTTAAAACATTGTCCAAACAATGCACTTGTATCATCGACAGAGTAAAGAACATATCCCACTTCTAGTGACATCAACCAGAGCTATTCTTTTGCTATATAATCTAGGCTGAACTATTTTGTATCCTGTGCAAGTATTTTTAACATTTAAATTTTTCTCTTTTTTTTTTAAAAAAAGATTTTACTTATTTGACAGAGAGAAACACAGCCAGAGAGGGAACACAAGCAGGGGGAGTAAGAGAGGGAGAAGCAGGCTTCCCGCAGAACAGGGAGCCCGATGTGGGGCTCAATCCTGGGTCTCTGGGATCATGACCTGAGCCGAAGGCTGTCGCTCAACCAACTGAGCCACCCAGGCACCCCAAATTTTTTGTTTTAATCCCACTTTACCTTCTTAGAAAATATGGGATGTTACATTGTATTTCAAAGTGGAATCCCACTGAAAAAGATGTGCATAAACTCCCCACAAAATGTGAGGGCTCCTGCCACCAATGTTACAAAAAGTTTCACTATATTGGAGTTTCTCCTTTGATGGAACTCTCTATTCTTCTCTCTGTTTAAATAGTATCTCCTACAAGTATTTTCCAGTGCTATTCATGGAGTAGATTTCCTGATATAAAAATACCAAAAGCGGTTCCTGGCTTTTCTCCCTAGTATTGTTATCAAGTGACTGAAGGCATGGCCCTTGTTCTCTTTCAACTGTCAGGATTTCCTTGCTTATTTGAGCATATAAAGGAAATGCTAGTTTTCCAGCACACTCTAAAAGAGGAAATTAAATGGCACTTGATTCTCTAGTTCTTTCTGCAAAAGAAAAATACATAATTCTCAATATTTCCTCTTTTGTACATATAGAAGCAATGATTAGATATCTCTGTGTGTGTCTTTTCTTTGTGTGTGTGTGTGTGTGTGTGTGTGTTAAATTTCTGGTAGAATAAATTTTTATTTGCTTAGGTCTGTGTCAACTAAAGATGAAATATCAGCCCTATTTTTTGAAGCCATAACACCACTTGAAATGTTTAAGGAATGTGATTGAACATTAAGGTTATGAGCACCTAAAAGCTAATGGGTGTGGGGCATGGGCAATGAATCTTGGAACACTGAAAAAATGAAATAAATTTAAAGTAAAAAAAAAAGCTAATGGGATTTTTAAAAGCCCTCAGTAAATATCCAAACACCTATGATTATCTAAAGACCCTTTACCAATGAGAATAAACATGAGTTTTACTGAGTTGAATTAATGTAAGTGCAATATCCAACCACCTTCCAGATTAATAACAATAAAATACATTATAATTTGCAAGACATGGGTTTAGTTTACTATAAATCAGTCTTCCTAGTTATTGACAAAGTTACATATCCAGTATCTATTCAACCTAGGTACCTAGATATTGTACAGATTCTATTAAGGAAAGAAGACATTTGTACTAAGTAATGGTAGGTTAAAAGAAAGGATGAACCACCATCACCCTGTATAGAAATGTTGAAATTCTGGGGTGACTGGGTGGCTCAGTAGGTTAAGCGACTGCCTTTGGCTCAGGTCATGATCCCAGAGACCGGGGATCAAGTCCTACATCAGGCTCCCTGCTCAGTGGGAAGCCTGCTTCTCCCTCTTTGACTCCCCCTGCTTGTGTGCCCTCTCTTGCTGTGCTTCTCTCTGTCAAATAAATAAATAAAATATTTTTAAAAAAAGAAATGGTGAAATTTGAAAGCAGAGAGAAAAATGCAGAGCAGGAAATTAAGCCAAGCTCATCCTTCTTTGTTTTTCAATCATAACTGAATCCCTTGGGAGGAGTCTAGTTGATTTTGCTTCATAGACAACAGGAATTCAGGACGTTCTGTCATGTTGTTTGTCCTAGAACTGGAATAATCTCATACCCCCAGGGAACCCCCGCCATCAGTGGAGCCAACTATCTGCTTTCACTGGCTGGATTACTTCGGGAATGATTTGGGACCCAACCCTGGCTTTGCCAGGAACCAGCTGAAACAGGGTCCCTTCTCATTTATCCATCTTAATGCAGCTGTCCCCCAAACCACACAAGTCAGTTCTGCATGCATGCTCTTCCCCTTCCATCCATGATACCTGGAGAATGCTTCTTAACAATGAAGCTAATCCACTAATGGCTGCCCTTCCCATTTGGGCTCCTACCTGAATTTATTAATCCAACTAGATGCCCCTGCCAATTATATTTACCATTCCTAAGAGGCTATTCCAAGCCAGGGCAATTTCTTGAGCCACTGAGCCACTCCTGACAGTCTTGCTCTCTGCACATAACCTTGCCCTCGACCTACAGCTTCTCTATGCCCATATCTATACACTTACTGCAAGAGTTCTCTTCTTCATGTATTTCAGATGAAGGACTGGAGCCCTCTATCATACTTACTTCACCCCCACTTCCATGGTGGATCTAGTTTTTGTTGGACACAAAGCTTGTAAAATTTGCAAGGCTTTATTTAAGATAAAGAAAAAAATAATAAACTAAAATGTGCCTTAATGGATTAAAATTTTAAAAATCACGCTTTAGCATATGTACAAAGCATATGACCATGTGATAGTATTGCTAGAGCCCTTTCCCTGGCCTTGGCAGGGGTCTGTGCAGGTGAAGGCCCTGAGCTTAGCTCCCTTGCCTTCACTGCCTTGCTTCTGTCAACTAGAGTTCACTAAATCCCGTGGTTCTAAGGCAGCCATTGTAAGTAATGAATTAACTTCTCCTTTATTTCTGTAATGAATTAACTTCTCTCCCATGTCTTTTTTTTAAAGATTTTATTTATTTATTTGACGGAGAGAAATAAGCTAGAGAGAGAACACAAGTAGGGGGAGCGAGAGAGGGAGAAGCAGGCTTCCCACTGAGCAGGGAGCCCAATGCGGGGCTCGATCCTGGCATTCCAAGGATCATGACCTGAGCCGAAGGCAGACACCTGAGGACTGAGCCACCCAGGCGCCCCTCTCCCATGTATCTAAATGTATCCTTGGGAGAATGGAGATGATAGGATCTTCAGACATTTTCTCTTTTAGGACTAAGATTTCATGTTTAACCCTTATTGAGAATGGCTGTGTCTATTTTTATCTTCTTTAGGATTTAGC
>PITA01008478.1:0-84192 GCA_004023965.1 Spilogale gracilis | reverse complement strand
GGCGCCTGGGTGGCTCAGTTGGTTAAGCGACTGCCTTCGGCTCAGGTCATGATCCCGGAGACCCGGGATCGAGTCCCACATCGGGCTCCCTGCTCGGCAGAAAGCCCGCTTCTCCCTCTCTCACTCCCCCTGCTTGTGTTCCCTCTCTGGCTGTGTTTCTCTCTGTCAAATAAATAAAATCTTTAAAAAAAAAAAAAAAAAAAAAAAAAAAAAAAAAAAAAAAAGAAGGCAACTTGTCTTACCTAAGAATTAAGCCTCTCCCAGAAGTCAAAGGGGACTTTGAGAGCAAAATTGTCAAAAGGCTCAAATATCCAGAATAAGAGGTAAGAGTGAGAAAAATCTTATTTTCCTTAACTTTTTATTTTTGTTCTCTGTAATTTGAGAAATAGTATGTCCAAAAACATGATTTTCATAAATGGTATAGAGGGAGCTAAAAATCTAAACAAAAAGCTATTCTCCTCCACTCCCATAGCAAGCAAACCCTTTACCATCTCTTTATGTAATGATTTCCCTTTCAACAAATATTCTGTGACTTAATAAAGCGGATGACTTTTTCCTTTTTAAGTTACAATAAAAAGGAAATGTCTATTTTTCTTTAACTTTAAAAAACATAAAAAAATGTATTCCAGATAAAATTATAGATATGGTCATATGATCATTGAAAGACTTCAAGCAAGCCATAGTTCATGCTTGTGAACAAATCTAGCCATAAAGATGAAGTGAGGTCATATCATTGTGCTAGTGAGGAAGATATAAATGCAGCTTAGAGCAGTGTTTCCAGGCTTTGGCTACTCATATATCACCTACAAGATTTTTGCAATATCATCTTTTATTCTGTTATTTACTTCTTATCTTTCTTTTTTTAAATTACATCATTTTATTTTTTCAGTGTTCCAAGATTCATTGTTTATGCCCCACATCCAGTGCTCCATGCAATACATGCCCTCAATACCCACCACCAGGCTCATCCATCACCCTACCCCCTCCCCTCCAAGACCCTCAGGTTTTTTTGAGTCCAAAGTCTCTGATGTTTCATCTCCCTCTCCAATTTACCCCACTTCCCATTTCTTTTCCTTCTCCTACTGTCCTCCATATTATTCCTTATGCTCCACATGTAAGTGAAACCATATGATACTTGACTTTCTCTGCTTGGCTTATTTCACTCAGCATAATCTCCTCCATTCCAGTCCATGTTGCTACAAAAGTTGGGTATTCATCCTTTCTGATGGAGGCATAATATTCCATTGTATATATGAACCATATATTCCTTTTCCATTCATCTGTTGAAGGGCACCTTGGCTCTTTCCACAGATTGGCAGTTGTGGCCATTGCTGCTAAGAACATTAGGGTACATATGGCCCTTCTTTTCACTACATCTGTATCTTTGGGGTACATACCCAGTAGTGCAATTGCAGGGTCATAGAGTAGCTCTATTTTTAATTTTTTAAGAATCTCCACACTGTTTTCCAAAGAGGCTGCACCAACTTGCATTCCCACCAACAGTGTTAGAGGGTTCCCCTTTCTTCACAGCCTCTCCAGCACTTGTTGTTTCCTGTCTTATTAATTTTGGCCATTCTGACTGGTGTAAGGTGGTATCTCAGTGTGGTTTTGATTTGAATTTCCCTGATAGCTAGTGATGATGAACATTTTTTCATGTGTCTGTTAGCCATTTGTATGTCTTCTATGGAGAAGTGCCTCTTCATGTCTCTTGCCCATTTTTTGATGTGGTGATCTTTATTTTGGTTGTTGAGTTTGAGGTGTTCTTTATAGATCTTGGATATCAGCCCTTTGTCTGTAGTGTCATTTGCAAATATCTTCTCCCATTCCGTGGTTTGCCTCCTTGTTTTGTTGACTGTTTCTTTTGCTGTGCAGAAGCTTTTTATTTTGATGAAGTCCCAAAAGCTCATTTTCATTTTTGTTTGCTTTGCCTTTGGAGACGTGTTTTGAAAGTTGTTGTGGCTGATGTCAAAGAGGTTACTTCCAATGTTCTCCTCTAGGATTTTGATATATTCCTCTCACATTGAGGTCTTTCATCCATTTTGAGTTTGCCTTTGTGTGTGGTGTAAGAGAATGGTCTAGTTTCATTCTTCTGTATGTAGCTGTCTAATTTTCCCAGCACCATTTATTGAAGAGACTGTCTTTTTTCCACTGGATATTTTTTCCTGCTTTGTCAAGGGTTATTTGACCATAGAGTTGTAGGTTCATATCTGGGCTCTCTACTCTGTTCTATTGGTCTATATGTCTGTTTTTGTGCCAGTACCATGCTTGGTGATCACAGCTTTGTAATAAAGCTTGAAATCAGACCATGTGATGCCCCCAGCTTTGTTTTTCTTTTTCAATATTTCCTTAGCAATTCAGGGTCTTTTCTGGTATATATACATATAAATTTTAGGATTGTTTGTTCCAGCACTTTGAAAATATTGGTGAAATTTTGATTGGGATGGCATGGAAAGTATAGATTGCTCTGGGCAGTATAGACATTTTAACAATGTTTATTCTTTTGATCCATGAGCATGGAGTGCTCTTCCATCTTTTTGTGTCTTCTTATCTTTAAGTCAACTTGTTTTTTTATTTAAAAAATAAATTTAGTCTTATTCTAAACAATAATATCCATGAAATTGAGTTTGATAAGGTGATAATATATTTGTATCTAATAAATATTAAATCACAAATATAACTAAAAATGGAAATATTTCTCAAGGAGTTACTCAAAGTCACCCACTATATCCATGTACTTCTGGTGGCATGTTTACAATGCTTTGGGAAATACTGAGCAAAGGTCAGTAAACTTTGGCTACTTGCCTGTTGATGAAGATAAAGTTTTATTACAACACAGGTCCATTCAATTTTATACTGTCTATGGCTGTTCTCATGCTACAATGGCAGCATTGTGTAGTTGCTACAGAGACCTTTTGTGTTGTAAAACTGAAAATATTTAGTCTATGCCCTTTATAGAAAATTTTTCCAACCCATAGCTTGGAGGAACAGTTCCTAATTGAATTTTATACATTTATATGGACTGCCCTCTGGTTTCCATTCAAGATCTAAGTCATCTTCTCCTTAGAAGTATCTTTCATGAGAAGAGACTGTTCCACCTTCTGTTGGAACCAGACTAGAGAAAATTCACTTCTGCATAGGCTGAACCCACAGTGTCTAATGAAGGTCTATTGATAGATCTCCACCAAATGTCAATTTACTGCAGGAACTAGCTATCTCATTATCCCCCAGCCAGCTGGACTGAACAGTCCAGCACTTTTCTTTTTTCCAGTCTTCAAAATGGCAGTGACATAAGTTGAGATTTAAAGCTTGAAAACTGACTTGGAATGAAAATTCAACGTTGATGTGTTTGTCACCTTTAGCTCTGATCTGATATCTATATTCCTGGCAAGTGTGGGCAGCTTCTGTTTGAGGTAAAGTTGAGAATTGTTAAGCAGGAAAGTAATTTTCATCAGGTAGAGTAGGAAGAACAACCGTGACATTGTGTCTCCATATACTGTTTTTATTTTTTTTCAAAGATTTTATTTATTTATTTGACAGAGAGAAACACAGCAAGAGAGAGAGAGAGAGAGAGAGAGAGAGAGAGAGAGAGAGAGAACACAAGCAGGGGGAGTGAGAGAGGAAAAAGAAGGCTTCCCATGGAGCAGGGAGCCTGATGTGGGGCTCGATTCCGGGTCTCTGGGATCATGACCTGAGCTGAAGGCAGTCGCTTAACCAACTGAGCCACCCAGGTGCCCCTGTTTTTCATTTTTTAAAAAAGTATTTATTTATTTGAGAGAGAGAGCACAAGTGGGGGTGGAGAGATAGGGGCAGAGGGAGAGGGAGAAGCAGACTCTCCACTGAGCAGGGAGCCCAACAACAGAGGGCTCGATCTCAGAACCCCAGGATCATTACCTGAGCCAAAGGCAGATGTTTAACTGAAAGCAACCCAGGTGCCCCTACACTGTTTGGCATTTCTTTTTTCCCTTGTTTCTTGTGAAAGGGACTGAAAATCCTTACATAAAAGCAAATGAGAATTGCTAATTTTGAGAAGCAAAGAGAAATGGTCATGTGTATATGTATTAGCTATTGCTTGCTCTGAAAGTGTTTTCTATTCTTATTTTTAAAAAGATATTTATTTATTTACTTGAGTATTTATGTGAGAAAGAGACAGAGAGAATGAGAGAGAGAGAGAGAGAGAGAGAGAGAGGGAGAGAAAGAGAGAGAAAGAGAGACAAAGCATGAAAGGGGGGAGATCAGAGGGAGAAGCAGACCCCCTGCTGAACAGGGAGCCTGATGAGGGACTCCAGGATCATGACGTGTGCTGAAGGCCATAGCTTAACCAACTGAGCCACCCAGACATCCTATTGTTCTTATTGTTATAGATATTTGGATAATAGCACTAAAATATATAATATGAATCCAATTAATGAGATAAGAAGTCACAATTAAGTGTTTTTAGTATAGGCCTATTTCTTCAAGGGGTTTATGGACTAACCAAATTACGAACAAAGGAGATAATATAGAGAAGACATGGCTTATTTTATTTTTATTCAAGTATAATTAGCACACAGTGTTATATTAGTTTCAGGTATACAATATAGTGATTCAGCAATTATATACATTTCTCAGTGCTTGTGAAGATAAGTGTATTCTTAAGAGAAGATGGTGACTTATTCAGGGAGGGTGTGTGGGTATGTGGATATATTTAGGCTGAGGAAGATTGGGTAAGTTTCCATAGAGGGCATTTTATTTGGGTCTGGAAGGACGAGTAGGAGTTTTCTAGGTGGAGAAGTAGGTGGAAGATATTTCAGGCAGAAAGACCAGTCTACCTCTTAGAGGAGTCAGTGGTCAGATGTTTTAACAAGAGGCATTAACTGTATCTTTGTTGTCCATAGAAAGTTTGACCCTTGACAAGCTTTTAGGAATATGATCTTTTCTAGGTTGGCCTAGTGGGTCTTTTGTTGTGAATGAGCTACTTGGTCTTGGGAAAAAGATTTCACTTTGTTGTCTTTGGGTGAAGAATATACATCCCCTAATTCCTGATGCTTTGGCCTGGCTCACCAAACCTCGTGATTTCTATAATGTGGTTCAGGTTTGAGAAGGGAGGTGAGACCCAGGCCCTTGCTGAACTCTTGCTGAAATATTTCCTTTCCTGGGTGAATGTGAGTGATTCTAGCAAGCCTCCCTGATGTAGTTGTACCTCACACCATAATACAGTATCTTCCTGAGTTTGCCATGGTCAGGATTCCTGATGCCAGCTCTTGATTGGCCCCTGTCGTGGGGATGGAATCAGCCAACAGATGTTGATCTTGTCTTTCTGCATCCATGAGTGTCCCACAGGGCCAGGATCCCATGTTTCCTGTAACTCAGCCTTTATCCTTCTCTTGGGAATTAGCATTTGTCCTGTCAGGGAAAAGCAGGTGTGGCAGCTTCTATTCCAGGAGCAGAGAGATTCACAGGGCCATTTGCTGCTAAGGGCACAGAGCAGTTTGTGAGCAGCCTACTGAGAGCAGGGGCTTTGTTCACAGTGGCTCTGACAGGATGCTTGAACAGATGGGCAATAGGGAATAGGGTCAAAGGCAGAACTATAGACTTCACAATCTAACTAGGGCACATCAAGTGATAATTGCTAGTGACTTAAGTTTGGCAGAGACATGTGTTAGGATCTCATGAAGAATGCAGTAGTGTAGCCTGTATATCAGGGGGTGGTGTGGGATAGACACTCCAGCTTCTCTGAGATCAGTATTATCTGGAGGATGGCTGAAGTGACTCAGCCAGGAAAGCCTCATGGCAGGCTGGGTAAGAAAGAAGGAGGCTCAGTTATAGTCTACCAGGCCTCCCACTTGTTCTGAGTTTCTGCATCACAATAAGGTCCAACTGCTCCTTACCTCTTTTGTGAACCCCCTTAGGTTTGCATAGTTCATAGAATCATTGCATATAGAAGTGGAAGGTATCTTAGAGTTTATCTGCTTCAACTCTTTTTTTTTTTTTAAAGATTTTATTTATTTGACAGCAAGAAACACAGCGAGAGAGGGAACACAAGCAGGGGGAATGAGAGAGGGAGAAGCAGGCTTCCCGCCGAGCAGGGAGCCCGATGTGGGACTCAATCCCGGGTCTCCCAGATCATGACTTGAGCTGAAGGCAGTCACTTAACCAACTGAGCCACCCAGGCGTCCCATGCTTCAGCTCTTATTTTAAGATGAAAACTGATGCCCAGAGAGGACAACTAAGTGATGTTGTCCAAGAATGGCTAAAATGCTGTGCCCGCTCCTTCCCTCCCTTGTTCCCTTCCCTGCAACCTTCCTTCTCCCCCACTCCCTTCCCTTTTGTCCTCCTTTCCACTTTCCCTTCCCCCACTCCCCTCCCTTTTCTCCTCCTTTCCACTTTCCCTTCCCCCACTTCTCTCCTTTCCCTCCCTCCCTCCCTCCTTTCCTTTTGTAAATATTTATTAATAACCTACTACTATGTTCTAGTCTTCTAGGGACTAGAGTTGGGACATATCAATGGACAAAATAGTGAAAGATCCCTATCTTAATGGATCCTACATACTATTGAAGAGATAGACATTAAACAGCAAGTATCATAAATAAGTCATACAGTTTGATAAGTACTATGGAAAAATCCATGGTAGGATTCCTGGGTGTGAGAGAAGGGAATGCAATCTTAAATAGAGTGGTCCGGGCAGAATTTGTTGAGAAGGTGACATGTGAGTAAAGGTTGAAGGCAGTGAGAATCTGCTATGTGGATCTCTGGGGGAGGGATATTCTCAAGTATTCTCTAGAATATCCTCTACATAGAATATTCCAGGTAGAGAAAACAACCAGTGCAAGGGCCCTGAGGTAGGAGTGTCTTTGGTGTGCTTGAGAAATAGCAGAGTCCAGAGAGTGAGATAAATAAGGGGTGTAAAACAGATGAGATCAGAAGAGTGGCAGGTTTATTATTACCTGTAAATGATTGTGATAGACTTTGGTTTTTATTCTTAATAGGATGCAAAATCACTGGAGAATTTTTTAGAGAACTAATAGGATTTGATTTATATTTACAAAGGATAATTTTGTTTGCTGTTTTGATTATGGATTATAAGAAGGCAAGGGGAGAAGCACAGAACCCAGTCAGGGATATTTTTGCTCAGACAGAGAGGTAGTGAGATATTCTGGGTATATTTTTTCAGGGAGAACCAGCAGCAATTGTGTTGGACTGCATTGTGGTAGGAGAGAAAGAAAAGTTATGGATGACTCCAGAGCTTTTGACTTAAATGATGGGAAAGATTGACATGCCATTAACTGAGATGGTTAAGTCTTGAAGTAGGTTTTGAGAGAGGAAGTCAGGAGTTTAGTTTTGGACATTTGAATTTGATATGCCTAGTTGATGTCCAAGTGGAGTTGTTAGATGGGTGGTGAAATGTTGAAGTCTGTGATTTAGGAGAAAGTTCTGAACTGAAGATGTAAACTTGGAATTAGTTATTAAATTTGTAAGACTGGATGGATTTGTCAGGATAGTGTGTATAAATAGAGAAGAGATGACCTTGGAGCACCTCAACATCAAGAGAAGAATGGTAGACTGTGTGTGAACAACACTTTCACAGGGTTTTTGCTACAAGGAAAGAAATGAAGTGGCAGCTAAAGAGAAAGTGGGAACTTCTAAAGTAGGTCTTTCTAAGATGGTAGAAATAAGATGTTTGTAATCTGATGGAGACATTTCAATAGAGGGTGACAATTTGATGATGTAGGAAAGAGAAGGGATAATTGCTAGAACAATATCCTTTAGTAGTCCAGAGGGGATGGGTGCCATGATGCAAGTGTGAAGAGGAGGGATTTTTTTTTTTGATAGGAGTGTGGTTTATTGGTATGTTAGCATGTGAGAAGATGAAAATGAGGCCTTGGAGATGGTAGATAGGAAGGGTGGCAGAGTTTACCAAACCTCTACTCTATTGTTTCAGATTTCTCCATTAAGAAAAAATGAATTGGCTGGAGTAAGAATGTGGGAGGAGCTTTGGAGTTTGAGGAGAGAAGGTGTGAGAAAGCTCTTTCAGGAAAGAAATTTAAGACTATGAAAGTTCTCTGTTCTGTCCTTTTTTTCTTTCTTTCTTACTTGAATCCAACTTTCTTTTACATGTCTACAACACACCAAGCACTGGGTATCTGTAAGTGGAGAGACAAACATTTTTCTTTGGGGAGTCATCCTTGTTCTGTGTTGGTATCATGAGTGAATTAGCCAGGCATCAGGACCATCCCACAGTCTTCAGAGCTGTTCCTGGCAGGTGATGATGGACGGCTAGAAGTGGAAAGTCAGAATACTGGCTGAGAGATTCTGTAGAAGAGGACAAATCCAAAATCCAGCAGTGAAACTGAGTTTGCCTCACTCCCACACTTAGGCTCTCAAATTTCATTATTTCAGGAGGCTGCTCTCATAAGTCAGTTGACCAGAAATTGGACTGGGGTTGTTTCTTAGAACTAGATTAAAAACATTTTGTTTTAATGTAGTGTTTTCAGAATAAATCCCAGCCAAAGCAGTTAATCATTTGAATCAGCTAAGAAATATTGGTCAACATTTCTTTTTCAAGGACCTACAGGACTGAATATCTGATAGGAGTTTGGAGCAAGTAATATGGGTTGAACTTTGTCTTTATTCAGACATAAGACAGAGTGCTATAGAATTTACAGATGGTTTAATTACAAGTGGGAAATTGAAACCACCATAGGAAATGTAATGGTAGGTATTCCATTCTAAGTAGTTTTTCTCCTTTCTCAAAATTCTGAGGGTTATTTAAAAAGAAATATGAGCTTCGGTGGGTTTCAGTCTCCCAGCACATCACTTTGAGTCTTATTTTCATAATTTTGGCCTCTCCCTTGTCTCTTCCCTTAGTGTGTAATGTATTTCCAATGATTGAGGGGCCTAAGGTTGATCAAGATACTTAAGGTAGACTGAGCTAGATGCATTCTTTTTTTAAAAAAATATTTAATTAATTTTATTTATTTGACAGAGAGAAACACAGCAAGAGAGGGAACACAAGCAGAGGGACTGAGAGAGGGAGAAGCAGGCTTCCCGCCGAGCAGGAAGCTTGATGTGGGACTCAGTCTCGGGTCTCCAGGATCATGACCTGAGCCAAAAGCAGTCGCTTAACCAACTGAGCCACCCAGGCACCCCTGGATACATTCTAAATAGAAATTCCTTTTAGAAGTTCTACTAGGAAGTGCTTATATTTCTAGGGGGAATCATTTTTTTAATGAGTTATGTTCATATCAGTAATAGAGATGGTGCCATAGTATCATCATTCCATTTTCCAGAAAATCATGAAATGCTTTATAGTTGTATTTACTGCTCAGTCTCTATTTGTTTAAGTATGGATTCCTCCACATGACTAACAGCTCATCCAGCTCATTTGATGTGGGTTCTTTCTTGCTTCGAAGATGGTCCCTTGTGGAACCTCCTGGGACAGTCCCCTTGAAGGGACAAGTATCTTTCACTATGGGTCCATCAGAAGAGTGGATGTGGTATAAATAAAATATTCTCTACTCCCCTTTCCCCTTGCTGATGACACTATATTCAACCTACACCACTCAAGGTTGTGTGGATGCCATATTTTACTAAAGAGCTAAGAGAAAATATGTTAAATTGTAGGTTAAATTTGACTTTTTGCATTTCTCAGTTCCCCACAGCCCAGATGATTTTTCCTAAAAATACTTTATTGTAAGTCCTCATCTCAAAATCGTCTTCTTGGAAGACCTTAGGAAAAGTCTACCTAAGACACACACCATCTCATCTTAAGATAGATTTGCAGTTTGTCAAAAGAAGCCTTTAAGGAAATTTCACACCACATCCTAGAAATAGTGGTCATGTTTTCTTCAAATGCCAAGAGAACTTATACATATAGATGTTAACAAAAATACACTTGGCAAAATGGTTTAATATTAGTTTTATTTTGGTCTTTCCCATTTCCACTTCAAGAAAGTAACCAGTCTCTTTGTAATCCCTTGTAAGGTGGGGTTCTGTAGAGCACAAAGCTGAAGTTTTTGGAGACCTATATGATGATGCATATCCCTATCTCTGTGAAAGCCCAAATGTCTTTAAGTTATATGTTCAATGTCTCAGGAGAAAGAAAAAAAAAGAAGAGAGAGAATTTTTTTGAGGGCCCTGAAAGAAAGAGATTGTCTCAACTGGGAAAAGGATGGAGGTTGACAGCACCACAAAATGTAGGATACAAGTATTCTTGGGGAAGACCTTGACGGGAGGTGGTTTCATGGTGGACGTAAGGACTGGCTTCCTGACAGGCCAACAGGTCTCACCATATGGAGAGAGGGGTTTTCCACAAATTGGATGGAAAGTCACAAATCTGAAATTAAGACATAGGAAAAAATGATCAGCTGTGGCAGGGAGAGACAAGTATCTGAAAACAGACAAGGAGGATTAGCAACAAGAGGGTGTTGTGACAGAGACCCTCTTTGTGTATGTGTGTGTGTATGTGTGTGTGTGTTTTAAGATTTTATTTATTTGATAGATAAGGGGGGAGAGAGAGAGAGAGCACATGAGAGAGGGGGAGAGTCAGAGGGAGAAGCAGACTCGCTGCTGAGCAGGAAACCCAGTGCAGGCTCTATCCCAGTACTCTGGGATCATGACCTGAGCTGAAAGCAGATGTTTAACCCACTGAACCACCCAGGTGCCCCCAGCGAACCTCTTTGAATTTCTCTAATTCTCCTGTGTTGGATTCATAGTAATTCAATGAGTGTTTAGTGTATAAATGAATGGTATCACTTAAATTCCATCTCACCCAATGGTTGTTTCAGGTTCACTAAGATGGGGGACCAGGAAAACTAAAAATCATGTGACCTTATAAGAAGCCTTATAAAGCTGCTGGTGACAGTGCTGAGACCAGCCTTAACCCCAATGGGCAGATTGGCAGAGATAATACCAGTGTCCTCAGCAAGGTCAGAGTCCTTGGAGAAGAGACAAAAGCAGCAGCTGCTGCTAGGTAAAGTCACTTTGCAGGGGGTTGGATATGATATTGTTGGCAACAATAGTAGTAATAATGATATTATTACACAAGGATAATAATAACATTAGCTAAAGTTACTAGAGAACCAGCTATGAGCCATGGGCTTTAGAAAAATGAGCTCTATGATCTTGAGAATCATGGAGCAAGGTAGGGATTATTATCCTTGTGTTTTTAGACACTGAAACTGTGATTAAGAAAGATTAAGTAATTTTATCAAGATCATGCACCTATTAAGAGCAGAACTGGGATTCTGACCAAAATAGATCTGACCTAAAAGCCTGTGTTCCTTCTGTTGCAACCCGTGTTTTCTGTAGGAAACTTTAAATGCTCACTGAGGAATCTCAGATCTCACTTTGGGAGAATAAAGTATTTGGAGGTTTGGGGTGTTAGGTATTCTCAGAGTGAGGCAATTGAAATAGTTACCAAGTTCTTCATGATTCTCCCTCTGATTGGTGTGACCTAGAAGGCAAAGGTTATGTTAAAATATTGAAAGTGAGTGAAGATTTCACTGGAAAGAAGACTTTTCCTCCTGAGCATTTTAATTTCCTTGTACTTTGCTTTTCTAGATCTTTTAAGACACTCCTTTTAAAGTCTTTATTTGAATGGAACAAGATGAGTTGACTGCCATTTCATCGCAGGGGTATCTCAAACTACCTCGTTAACTATTTGTAAATGGTTATTCAGGAACACTATGTTAAATCTGGGTTTATGGACATATCAACCTATTTCGTAGTCATTCTTCTTCAAGCACTGCTTATGTACTCAACTCCATCATAAGTAACTCTTTTTAAATCTGTTTTTAAAGCCTTCATTTTCATCAAATGTTTGCATGTTAAGGAGTTAAAGACTCAAACTGTGGTACAAGATTTGATATGAAAAACAGTAACCCTTGCTCCAGTTTTTTTCCTTCCCTCTTAAGGGACCACCATTTTCATCTTTTTTAGTGGCTTCTCCCTTTCCCCCTCTTCCTTGTCTTCATTATCGTCGTCGTCGTCGTCATCGTCGTCGTCCTCCTCCTCCTCCTCCTCCTCCTCCTCCTCCTCCTCCTCCAGATTTATTTATTTGTGAGAGAGCATGTACATGAGGGGAAGGGCAGAGGGAGAGAATCTTCAAGCAGACTTTTCACTGAGTAAGGAGCCCAATGTGGGTTTCGATTTCACAACCCATGAGATCATGATCTGAGCCAAAACCAAGAGTCAGATGTTTAACTGACTGAGCCACCCAGGCGCCCTGGTCTTTTGGTATTTACCACCATATTTTTAAGTAGCATTCTTCTGTTAGGCATTATCTATTGACTTCCTAACTTGAGCAGACACAATTCCCTTTCAAACCCCATTTTCCTACCACCATACTTTCCACTCTCCTATTCCACTGTACTTATACCATAATCTGTTAGATTAATACTCAGGGTTTACACTGTGACAATGCACATGATTCATTATGGGGTTATGTACAATACAAGAATAACTATTTTGCAGTGGTTTTTGTTTTTCACGGTGAAATTGTCCTTTGTTTGCTTATGTAGTTTTCTACATACCTTTCCCTAAAGTAAGCCCCAAATTTTCACCAGCTGTCCAGTTCACCTCTCAATATATTCAGATGCATCAAGCATTGTATTGATTTTAATGTCTTGACAAATCTGTCCTGAAACTGGCTTACTTGCTCCAATATGAACTGATCTCCTTCTCTCCTAGGTGCCAGCTGCTGTTCTAGGATTACCCTTCCCCATCATCTTGGGGATTCTGGTATTGCTATCCCTGTTTCCTGAACCCAAATCTTTTCCTTTTGGTTTACTCTTTTCTTTTTCTGATAACACACACATTCACCAGCAAATGCCTGAGAAAGACAAACTACTTAGCTTTAGAGGTACATGTTTAGTTAGTAGAGCTATACAGTAAAATAAGAAAGTTTAGGATAATGGTTACCTTGGGGGCAAGCGGTGGGTAGAAATTAAGAGGGGATCCAAAGATGACAATGTTCTTTTTTGTCTTTTTCCTAACCTGACTGGTGATTACATGGATATTCCTTATTTTGTAAGCTATTAAGTTATACATTTTTTGTGTACTATGTATGGATATTATATTTGACACAAAAAAGTATAAAAATAAATGGGCTTTCAAGAAGAGAAAATCAAGTATCGCATGGTTTCACTTGCTTGTGGTGCATGAGGGGTAAACTGGAGGACAGTGGGAGAAGGAAAGTAAATGGGAACTAGGGTAATCTAGGGAGGGAAATGAAACAACAGAGACTTTGGACACAGAAACAAACTGAGGGACTTGGAGGGAGGGGGGTGGAGGGATGGGAGAGCCTGGTGGTGGGTACTGGGGACACCTAAAGCATGGAGGACTGGGTGTGGGGAATGGGGAATGAATCTTGGAACACTGGAAAAAAAAATTTTAGTAACAATAAAAAAATAAATGGGCTTAAACCAATACTAGATATGTACTACACCCTCAGTAAATATTAGTTATTATTATTGTTGAAACAGTGACTTTCAACCAGTGACAATTTGGCAATGTCTAGAGACATTTTGGCTGTTTTGGTTGGGAAAGGGGAGCAGTGCTACTGGCATCCATTGGTTTGGGGTCGGGAATCCTGATAAAAACTTGGTACAGTATATGGGACATTTTCCTATCAAAGAATGACCTGGCCCCAAATATTGATAAATAGTTTTGAAGTTAAGAAACTCTGTTGTAAAACCTCTCATATAATGTATAATAACCAGAAGACCTAGATGAATGCTCATCCCTACGCCCATCACAAACTATATTCTTTATTTCTAATATGGATTTCTTATTCATCACTGCTTCAATATGATAAAAATGCAGGCTTCTGATTCCTTTAAGATCAAATATTAAACTGTAAATAGATAAAAATCATAATGGTCAGGATTTTCTCTTAAATCAATTGGGTAGGGTAATATTCCTTTGCTAGCTATGAACTCTACTCTCCAGAGATTCAACAAATATACCAGGCATATGCTGTATCCATCTTATCTTCTGATTGACAGGGGTCCTCTCTTGTCTTCTGGAATTTCCTATGAATTCAGTCTGTGTCAAAGCAGGTCTGGTCCCACAGCAGTGTCTGTGTCCCAGTGGCTGTTATTTACATCATCTTTGCTGAAGCTCTGGAGACTTGGCCAATGGATACAACTCAAAGGCCATTGGCACACTGAGCATTTCTTCCTCTGGACATATTTAAATGCCTACTGGAACACAGAGGCTGTTTATTTCCCCCCAGCCACAGTGATCAGCTTACTTCTCGCTTAGAGAAGATTATAGATAGTCCAAAATTAGTGTGTCAGTTTTCCCTGATTGAGGAAAGAACCTCAGAAAGAAAGAAATTGAATTGATACTTATCTGTGGCATATTGATTTGATGGAACAAGTGGGAGGCAATGATTAATTTCATTGTTTATAAAGCCTTGTGGGAATTCATAATATAATAGGTAGAATAGTACATTTGAACCCTGATAAATTAAATAATATTCTTTTATTTCATCCCTTTTCTAAACTACTCCTCCTTGAAAAAAAAAATAGTGTTTTATAAACTTTGGAATTCCAGAAGCTGAAGTAGGTGTGATTTAACAACTCCATTGGATTTGGAACTCTGATATCACACTTTGTGATTATATATTTTTCTTCATCTTCTTCAGGCAACAACTTTCTCCTGGAGACTCTCCATTGATCAGCAGTCATCCTGTCAGAAAAGCTATCCCTGGATACAAATTTTAATATCCATTAACTAGGGGTTCTGATTATTTTGGTTTGGCTCTTTTGTGTCAGGGTAGATGACAGTTTTTAGTCTGTAATATTTCCACCATTCAAGACATTTTTTTTCATGGTGCAATTAAAATGGAATAGGTCTTGGTTTAGTTGGATCCCAGCTCTGCCTCTTTTGACTTTGTGGGAAAGTTCACTTAGCCACTCTGTGCCTAAATTTCCTTACCCATAAAAAAAACAGGTACCCACCATGTTCTGAACTTATGAAAATGGGAAGGGAGGTGTCATGGGGTTTTACGTGAGCAATTTCTCCCATAGAGGGGTATGGGAGAGATAGGCAATTATTAACATCACTAAATAGCTAGGAACTAGGAATTATGTACTGAAGAAAATTCAAAGACTTAAAATTTAATTTGGCTGACTATAGAAGGAAGAAAAGGGAAATCAAAACAACATTTTGAGTTTCTGTATGCCCAACATATGTTAGGTATATTTACACATTTCACCTTGTTTAAATTCTTAAAATGGTTCTATAAGGTATTAGTTGCTACTTGTTCAGTGGATCCATAGGCTTGCCAGACTTGTAACATGGCTTTGGCTCCAAAGATAAGCTGGACACAACCAACCCTTGCTCTTGAGTATCAGGAGATAGATGGTGATGTTTGGTGGAGGGGAATACAGTTCATAAGAGAATTGGGGAGATTGTACCTCATCTCCATAGCTGCCTGAAGTGTTATTAATTCTGTAGCTCCAAGTCAAGTGTATCTCACCCAAACTCTGCCCTTGTGTCACTTGTTCAAAGATGAAATCATGTGGGTGATTATTCTGAGGTCCCAGTTAGCATCATAATATTTCTCTCTCTCTCTCTCTCTCTCTCTCTCTCTCTCTCTCTCTCTCTCTCTCTCACACACACACACACACACACACACACACACACACACACACACAATCTCCAGCAAGCCTCTCCTAAGTGCTGGCTGAGAATCACACACTGCATATAGATAAGGGATCATGGGTCTCATGGCTGTAAGGAATCAATTTGAGATTTCCCCCAGGGTTTCCATCTGCATATTTGCTCACTTCTCCAGAGCTGGCTCCTAATATCCAGGCTTTGCCTGGCCACTGAGAATAACTGATGTTGAGCTTCATAGTACTGTGGAGCTATATAAAATAATTATTAGTATCTGATCAGCTCTTCCTCCCCTATTGTTTATTGTCTACTTTGCTTCTTGCCCTTTATACCAGGGCAATTTAGCAATTTAGCTGAATATTTAAACAAAGCAAAACAATTGTGTGTGGCTGTGGAGCTTCTCCCCCCTCTGCCTCTTAACTATCTGCCTTTTCCTGATCTTTAGTTTCTGATCTTCTTCCTCTGATCACTTGTTTCCAGAACCATGAACTTGACCTCACCTCTAATCAATTTAGGCCTTGCCCTTTACCTTCCAAATTTTTTGTAATACCCCTGCCGTTTATTGTGATGCCTGAAGACCCTTTCGCAGCAGCTGGGCCATTTGTAGTCCCTTACAAGAGCAAGGAAGGCATTTAGGTATCCTTCCAAGGTATGTTTTTCAACACCTGCACTAATAGAATTTAGCCACTAAATAGAGCAGCCAGTATGTGAGTCCATGTCTGAAAAGGAATGGGATAGAAGGCAGAGGACAGAATTGAAATAGGTCAGGATCCTGTGGTTCTTGATGGTTAGTAAATCCCTGCCTGTCACTGGAGATATCAGTGGGATAAAGGAGAAAAATATGGCAGGTGAGAGGTTAATACTGGTGCCCTGAATAATTTAGGTGTGTGGCAAGAATTCAGTATCACTGATAAATTGATTGATTGCTGGATTTAGTCATTCATTCTCTTTATCATACATTACATACCTGCCTGAACTTGGTCTACCAACAAACATTTTCTGATTCTATGAACTTCAGCCATTGTATTTCCCAAAATAAGCATTATAAACTGGTCAGGTGTAAGACCAAGGCTGTGGACAGGAAGGCCCATTTTTCAATCCGTGCTGGTGGCTGAGAAATTACCAGAACAATTAGATTTGCTCTTTTTCCTCCAACAGCCAGCTGCATGGTACAATCTGAGATCTTGTGAAGAAGTCAAAGTCCTTTGGAGTCCACGTGGAAGAATGTCCATGCTGAAAACAGAGAGTCACAGGTCAGATCTTGCTACTCGCTCCTTGGCTTCACCAGTATCTGAGCCACTCTCTGGATTCAGAACATACAGAAAAGTTTAACAAAGAATTTTATATTATCTGTGATCTAATCTTCCAGACATAGTCTTGTATAAAAATAAAATTATAATATTTAAACTATTTGTATCTGGCTATTCCCACATCATTAAATAATTTTAGACTAGAATTATAATGGCTACATACATTTCATTACTTGGGTGTGTATTAATTTATTTAGCCATTTTCATTTTTCTTTATTATAAATAGTGCTTTTGTGAACATCCTTTGTCGACATCTCTGATTATTCTTTTAGATAGAGTCTTAGAAGTACTGATTTAGGGATTTTTAACTTCTAAAGGCTCTTGATCCATACTACAGAAAGTATTGTTTTTTGTTTTTTTTTTCCAGACTGAAAGTTCTAAAATGCACCCCATCAGCAAAGTATAAAAGTGATTGGAAAAGAACATTCTCTCCAATATTGTGTATTACTTTAAAAATTCTTCTACTATTGAATTAGCTGTTGAGTTATCTCTTGAAGTCTAAAAAAGAATATATTGTTGTATCTGAAGTTTACTACTCTTTTCTGACTATTTCCCTGAGGAGGATGAAGAGAGCGAATCAGTGTCCAGAAAGCCTTCCTTACTTTCTGCTTCCTCTGATGTGCCTTCATCTTGCCGTCAAGAGACATTATAAATGATTAATGTTCTTTTTCACCCTCACCCCCTCAGAACACTTGTCTTGAGGATATGATGATTTCTCTCTTTTCCTTCTGGCCGATAAAGAAGTCAGAGTATACTTGGGGGTATGCTATGTCTTGGAGCTGCTGATTAGGATCCGAGGAAGAAAGGTTATTAGAACTTTTTTGCCCACTCATAGTTTTGACCCTGACTTAAAAGTAACTTCAAGGACAGTAGATGTCTTCATTTTTTCACCCTGGCTTACTGCAGAATTACTTTCAAATTATAACTAAATATAATTTATTTTGAAAATTAATTTGAAAAGCCATTTTAGGAGAAGAGAATATCATAAAAATCAAGCCAATAAAATAGAGTTTCTCAGCTCCATGAGGATTGACAAATATTGTCTTAATGGCAAAGGGCCCTTTTCTGTGCTAGGTGTTTTTATGCAGCTGAGGACAGTGTGGTAAAGTTGACTGGGGTGAGACCAGTGCTGGGATTACCTGCTTAATGGGATGAACTCACAGTTTTGGGAACAGAACTAACTATGGGAGCTGGAAGTGAAGTGCAGCCTAAGTATATAACATGATATCTAAATAATTTGGCAACAAACACTAGGTAATATGATAATAAGGGGTGATACAAGAAGTTGGTTTCAACAGGAAATAATGGAGATGCCTCAATAGGTAGGTGCAACACAGTATTAGAATAGATGGCTGCACGATCCTCCCAATGTGGTCAATACTTCAGTGAATGCTTTCAGAAGATTGTATATGCCCAGATGTTATGAATATAGGACCTGGGTTCTAGTTTCTGTCTACCTGGAAAGGGTAAGATGTTCAAGGCCCCTGTAGAGACTGGGATCTAGGTAGGCAAAACTAGTTAACCAGATTAGGGCATGAGGTTGTCACTTGATTTAGAAAAGAGAATTTCTATAACTTAAACATAGTTTAAGGCCAGAGCTACCTTACAATCTAGGGCAATAAATTTGCGTCAAGGATTGTTAAGCAAGAGCTTTAAATGGCCTCCTAGTTCAGACCTGGCTTGGTCCTAGGACAGGCTGGCAACTGGGGGTTAAAAAGATGTTGATGTAGAGTGAAGCAGTTTGGTGGGAGCCAGCAGGCCTGACCTTAGAACAAGAACATAGCATGGGTAAAGCATGTAGTTCATGCTTTTGTTTCCATTTTGTATCAGCATGGTATTCTGTCTTTTGAATGCATAGATTAATTATGAAGACAATTTTTCATCCATCCCTCTTATTTTCCTTTTGTTCATTTATCTGCCAGAAGCTAATTATCAATGACCTTGAAGAGGCTGGAGAGAGGGGAAGTGCACCCAACCCCCTTTCCAAGGTCCTACCTGTGAGGATATAGAGAAGGACTGCAGGGATAACCCATCCATCTGTCTCTAGGAGTGTTCTTTAAAAAGCCGTTCATGGTGTCAGTGCAATCCTCTGTCACAGCACTCTTAGCCCTTACTAAAACCATGGCAAAGTTAGGGAAGTTTTGTGCAAGGAGAGTTTGGGGAAAAATGCTCTGAAGTTAAGAGGTAGAGAGGAAAATAATAGTCTCCATGCTCCAAGGTTAAGAGCAAGGAGAATGGAGACGTTAATTTTTTCTGCCTTTTGGTCAAACCATCAGTCTACTCTTCCAAGCACCTGTCATGCTGTGCAGTAGGCAGATCATGGACATGGAGGTTAAACACACCTGGAATTGAGTCCCAGTCCCCCCACTTATTAATTGAAATTGATCCTTGGATTCCTTATTTCTTTTTTAAAGTTAACATATAATATACTATTTGTTTCAGGGGTACAGTTCTGTGATTCCTCAATTACACAATTGACAGCACTCACCATAGCACATACCCTTCCCAAGGCCCATCACCCAGTCACCCTATCTCTCCCACCCCCTTCCCCTCCAGCAACCCACAGTTTGTTTCCTGAGATTAAGAATCTCTTATAGTTTGTCTCACTTTCTGGTTTCATCTTGTTTCATTTCTCCCTCCCTTCCCCTATGACCCTCTGACTTCTTTCTCCAATTCCTCATATCAGTGAGATCATATGATATTTGTCTTTCTTTGACTGACTTATTTCACTTAGGATAATACCCTTTAGTTCCATCCATGTTATTGTTAATGGCAAGATTTTGGGGTTTTTGATGGCTGCATAATATTCTGTTGTATATATACACCCCATCTTCTTTACCCATATATCTGTTGATAGACATCTAGGTTCTTTCTATAGTTTGGCTATTGTGGACATTGCTGCTATAAACATTGAGGTGCACATGCCCCTTTGAATCTTTTTTATTTCTAAACCAATATCTTTCTTGCCTGCCTTCTGGGATTGCTGAGCATATCAATTGGAATAATGCAAGTAGAAATGTCCTGTTCAGTGAAAAGTACATGGAAGTGAATAAAAAGCATGGCTAATGAATAAAAATTATAATTAAAATAACGAAGCATCTGTCCTATAGCTGATCTTCTACCCCCAATTCCAATAGTCTCCAGAATATAGAGACAAACAGGACAATACTTTAACATACCAAATCATTAGCACTAAGTCAAGGCCAACACAAAGCACCATTCACACTATCTCATGTATAGTATACTAGGAATGGAAGGGTTAGTAGGGAAAGCCCACAATTCAATCTCTTTTTATTGGAGCTCTGCTCTTGGAAAAGAAAGGAGGCAAGAGACCTGGTCAGATCTCCTACTAAACATGCTAATGGCAGACTCCTTGGTAAATAAGCTTAGACCTTGTCTATAGAATGTTGTTAGGATTTTAGGATTCTTATCCTAAATAAACCTAAATCTATGGATTTTTTAGGTCATGGCTCCTTGGAAAATGGCAGGTAAACCAGGTTACTAACTGAACCTTGGATGACCTGTTGTCTAAGTGATGTCAATTGAACACATTGCTTAGAGAGTCATAGGTTTATGTGAGCCTGGAGTCTGACTGATGTGACAAGGAAGGGCTTAGGGGTTTAGTGTCAGAAGTCTCCAAGCTTCTCCTTGCTTTGTCTATGCCTTGTGATTATCTGTACTTTAAAATTATTAGAAAATCTTGATAACTGTGTAATATCTCTGATTTCATATTAGTCTGATTTGACAATCTGATCCTTTGTGTTATCTCCAATACTATCCTTAAAAAATAAAAAAAATAAAAAGGTATTAATGGCTCATTATTCTCTCCAGAGTGTAATGTATATTCTCATGTGTACTAATATAGCTGTAGCCTGTTCATGACTCAACAACACAGTAGCAACTCTCGTGTCTTTATCATCCAGTCGTAGCAATGCCTTCTTTCCTCAGCCCTGTCTCCACATACTTCTCCTCATCATCTCCTCTGTACCCACCACTCGGTACCATATCTATGAAGTCTTGGCAACTGGATGTTCAGCTTACTCTTACTTCTTTAGACCTCATTATCATTGGGATTTGTAGGGTCTCCCAAAGTCAAAAAGCATGCCCTTCTCTTGAGACTGCTACCTAATCTACGATCTTGTAGGATCCTGGTAGACCTGGTTTCCATCTGGGTCTACTGAGTGTATGACCCTTTTATAGATTCTCCTTTCTTAGAATTTTACTACATTTCCTGGGCACTCTGGCTGACTCAGAGTTTCCTGTCTTCAGCCTCCTTTTGTTACATGGATTGAGAAGAATTATACAGCTATAGTTCACAGATAGCTATAAACTTAAAACACTCTACACATCCACACTCTGTCTCCTTATCATCACTACTTATATGCAGGTGTCAGAGTAAAATTTAATCCATTGGCAGAAGAGTTGTCTTGGAGTTTCTCATCCACAAATAGTTAACTTTCTCCTGTACTCTGGTTGAGGAGAGATGGCCTTCCCAAAATCTTTGACAAATGAGCCTGTTCTCATGTACTGTTCTGCCTGTATGGATTTGTTCTATTATAGATGTCCTTGGTATTTAAAAATCAGTTTAAGAGGGTAAAAAAAATGGTACATGGGAAGAACACCATCTGATTCTAATTTTTTTTTAAAGTTGATGTTGAAAGCTTTGGAGGAAGAGGAATCCTATATAGAATAACTGTGTGTCCATTTCATTATTCTCATTGTACTTCTTGGGAAGATAGGAATAGGCAGCACGGTTAGATGGAAAGGACATTAAATTTGAAGTTGAGGATCATGAAATGGAGATACCCTCTATTTCCCACTTAGTAACTGTGGCCTTGGACCCATCCTTTCTCCTGAGCCTCATTTGCTTTATGTATAAAATTGAAAGAAATATACACACTAAAGGGTAGTCAAGAAGGTCAAATGCAATGGTGGGTGTGAAGGCACCTTGTAAAATGTTACAAATAAATGTTATGATTGATATTTTAAATAAAAAGGGCTTGATTATTTCCTGGGATATTCTGAGTTTTCCTCATTACCCACTCCCACTTCTGATCAATAGTTCCATAAACATTTAATGTGGGAGATTAGGCTCTATCAGGCTCTTGGCAGACCATCTGCTGAATGAATCCTGAGATCTGTTAGAACAGAAATTTAAGGGACCAGAGTACACATACACAGGCATGTATGCAAATAGATACACACAAGCACACATATAGACATGCCTTCCCCTCAAATCTCAGAGCTATGATTTCTTTAAATCCTGTGTTGAACAAATTAGGATTTTTTCCCCACATTTTTTAAAATGCTACCTGGGAAAGCAGCACTGGCACCTTATGTGCTGGTGCCCACATACCGACTTGGGAGTTCATGGTCATTGTGAAGTCAGAAGGCAGGAGGGAGGAGAAACAGGACAGCTCCATAGAAAGGGTCATCTTCAGACCTGAAATCAGGGATAGGAGTCAAAATGTGAAGGTTGTGCTGTCATCTTGGCTGGGAGACTGATCCCTTACTTAGCTTTGTTCTCCCCTCTGTGACTTTATGCTGTTATCATGGGGATGATTGAGAAGAGAGTGAGGTCCTACCCACGGAGCCCTTGGAATGTTACATTTAGTTCAGTAGAGACAGGAGCCAGATCAGCAGAATAGACTCAGCATGCTCTCTGGTGATTGAGGAAATTGGAATCTGGTTACCGGAGCTACAGGGTCATTACTGGGATATATATGGTTATGCTAGACCTGTGTGTTTTGAGCCAGGTATCTGTTCCCAGATATTTAGTCAATAGAATTAGATGTTTGTTTCAAATCCTACCAACTAGTTTTGAGGTCATGGATAAGATGTTTGATCTCTCTGCAGTCAGTTTCTTTATTTGTAAAATGGGGATAATACTAACCCTTTGGGTTATTGTAGAACAAATAGAGAAAACATGCAGTATGGCCCAATGTGGAACAGATACTCAACAAATGTTCATTCTTCTTGCAGTCCCTTTCCTGCTTCATACTCCCTCTGATGGATTTTCCCTGCACAACTCACTCCATTCACAATTGCTGTTTAGATTTAAATGTTTAAAACTCACTGGGTTATTTGTCCACTTGTTTGCAGTCTAATGGAGATAATAATAAGACCTAATAGTACTTATCTCACAGGTTCATTGTAGAGGATATGTTACAAATAAAACATCACAGAGCTTGACAAATAGTAATAGGAAGATACATGTTAGCTAAATTTATTATCCCTCTATTGAGTGAGAAATAAAGGAAAAGAGAATCTTTAAGCTCCAAATCTACCCCATCCCAGGTGTAATCTCCACAATTTAGTAATCCTGAGTTTGAATCAAGAAGTCCTCAAAATATCGTCCCTGCTCTATGTGACCTGACACTACAGAAAAATTTCAAGTCAACTAGAATCTTGTCTTTGTTCTATTTTTCGGGCATGCTTTTATTGTTTGGCTTGTTGCAATAGTATTCATTGAGACCATTCCCAAAGGGTAGACTGAAATATTCTTGCAAATTCTGTGTAAGGCTTTCTCTGTTTTCTGGGCTTGGGCAGTAAGGGTGAGGTGGCAGGATCTGGAAATCCTCCATTTTTATAAAGAGGGAAACACTTCCTAATTTTATCCTTTCTGGTTCTAGCTTCAGATCACAATGCAAAGATAAATATACCTCCCCCAACACACCTACGGCAATCTAAGGACAGCATCCAGTTGCAAATTACAGCTTCTTGGTGCCAACTCCTCCTACTCTGCTGTCTTTAGTTACTAATATTATTGAGACTTAGTTTTTTTCTAATTTCAAAAAAATAATACATAACTACTCTGATAAAGGTGAAAAAATCCTTACCCAGAAATGCATATTTGTATCATCAGAAACATGCAGCTATGTTCAGGCATATCTAGAACTGGTTCATTGGACTATAGAAATTTTTCAATGCTTCTCTTTTTGGGCATTCCCTAATTCCTAATATGTAGAGAATGGAAGGGTGCCACATTAATTGTGAAACAAATTCCTCTACTCCTTTCCCCCTTCCTTCCTTCCTTCCTTCCTTCCTTCCTTCCTCTCACTCTCCTTCCTTCCTTCCTTCCTCTCTCCTCCTTCCCTCCCTTTCTTCCTCTCTTCTTTCTTCCTCCCTCCTTCCCTCCCTCTCTCCATCTCCTTTCCTCTCTCTCTCTCCCTCCCTCCCTTCCTGCCCTCCCTTTCTTTTCCTTTCCTTTCCTTCCCTTCCCCTTCCTCCTTCCCTCCCTCCTTCTTCCTTCCTTCCTTCCTTCCTTCCTTCCTTCCTTCCTTCCTTCCTTCCTTTCTTTCTTTCTTTCTTTCTTTCTTTCTTTCTTTCATGGTGGGAAGAAAAATTATCATTTTAAACAGCAGAAAAATTTAATGTAGCACTTTTGCTGGCTGGGGATGGTTTTATTTTACATCAAAGAAGATGAAGCTTTAGTAATCTACCTTGATAGCTTCATTGAGAGTAAAACTGGAGTACCAACCCTCCCAGAGTATCATTTCAAAGGAGAGGAGGGGAGACGGGAGATGGTAGGATTGCTCTGCATAATAAACCTAATAAATCGAGGAGAATTTTTAATTTCTAGGGGTGACTTAGGGATGGATAGGGTATGTGAAAGCCAAGGGAACTAGGAGAAGGGAGACAGGTGAAGAGAACCAGAGACCCCTCAATTGGCAGGAAGCTGGTGCCTAAGGGAAGAGGCACAATTAGAGCAAAATGTCTTATTTCTCAACTTTAAGATGTCTTAAATTATTGTAGTCCCCATTCCATTGTTTCAAACTTTGAGTCAAGTTTGGTTATACAGATACGCTCTAGGTCAGTGGTGCTTTGTGTGGAATAAAGGATCAGGGTGGATTCCCATGGGGCTGGTGATGGGCAGAAAAGACAGAGCAGTTGCAGGAGGAGGGATGAAAAGTGGAGATGGAAGACTCCAGAAAAGCAGGAAACTAGATCAAAAGATGAGATGAGCAAGTGATAGGTTAAGGTTTATGGCAATCCTCAGAAACACTGTAGAGGGCAAGAAGAGGAAGAGTGTGGGTGATGGATTTTCCATAGAAAGTAGGGTAGGGGCTCTAGGGGTTCTGTTTTTGAAAATTAGAGGACAGGTGACCCCCAGAAAATTTGAAGCTGTGAGTCCTCCAGAGGCAGCTAATTTGTGTGTATGGGTTGTGTGTGTGTGTGTGTGTGTGTGTGTGTGTGTGTGTGTACAGGGCAGGAGGGAGAGAGTCCTTGGGTGAGGCAATTAGTAATGCTGATACCTTTTACATACACACCACTTCATAATTGAGAGAGCTATATTGTATGAGTCTAGGGCTGAAAAGGAAGGGTTGTTACATGATTCTGGTTCTTGACAGTAACCTATCCGTGTTGACACATTGGAGACAGACTAGGAGAACAACACAGTAATATCAGGCCAGAGGTAAATTTTGTGGATGAACTTACCGAGATTATGCTGAGTGAAATAAGCCAAGAAGAGATTGCATGGTTTCACTTACTTGCGGTGCATGAGGGGTAAACTGGAGGACAGTGGGAGAAGGAAAGTAAATGGGAACTAGGGTAATCTAGGGAGGGAAACGAAACAACAGAGACTTTGGACACAGAAACAAACTGAGGGACTTGGAGGGAGAGGAGTGGAGGGATGGGAGAGCCTGGTGGTGGGTACTGGGGACACCTAAAGTGTGGAGCACTGGGTGTGGGGAATGGGGAATGAATCTTGAAACACTGGGAAAAAAAATTTAGTAACAATAAAAAAAAATAAACTGTCACTTCACTAAAAAAAAAGAGGGTCAATTACATTTTGCTTTTTATATTTTTAATGCCTCCAAAATGATGAAATTTATTAATTTAATTAGCACATATTTGATCAACAAATTCCAAAATACTCAAAGCTTTAGAGAAGCAAATCAAGAACAAACCAAAGTACCCTATTATAAAACATAGTCTATTGGATTTGTTATTCCTAGAGAGGTTGCAAAATGAAGATAAAAATAAATTCAAGATGAATTGATATATAATGGTACCATACGGAATGAATGACTATAAAATGTTAGAGTCACCTTTAGTGGTTGTCATATAGAACTACCCAGAAGACGTCACTTGGGATAGCAATGGAATATTGGACTGGGTGACCCATTGGTTTAATGAAGTATAGCAGCTTTTCATCTTACAGCTATACTGTAGATTCCTTTTCCTTTGTAGGGTTGCTGTGGCGACTTGGGTTTTAAGTACTATAAGAAGGCACCAGGTTACGGTAGGGAGTTGTTCATCATGCTTTTTATTTTACTTCTTTTGTATCTTTTTGTAACTCCTAGTTCAGTGTTCTTTGCACGATGTACCTTCAGAATATTCTTATTGACTGGCCAAACCTTTAAACTCAGGTATATCTAGAATTAGTCCTGCCTCGGCCCGCGAGGCAATCAACGGGGTCGCCGAGATACCTGTAACGGATGAGGGGGATGGGACAGGAGGCGCGAAAGAATGACAGCAAGACAGGGATTCTGATCAAGCTGCAAATTTTATTAAAACATGAAGGGGTTATATAGGTAAGGGATAGGGGAAGTGCACCCGATAGGTTGCTTTCAAGCATGCTCTTGTGCATGATTGGCTGGGGCCAGGCACGATAGGTGCGTGATCAGGTTACTGATTGGTATGTTCCTTCATGTGCGCTGTAGGGGATTCCTGAGGCTCTGTGGTAGCCGCATCCTGTTATGTAGGTGCAAGGTTCAGGCCTGATTGCATCAGCCTTCTTATGCCTTACCTCAGCCCCCAACAAGTCCATTGGACTATAGAATCTTTTCAATGTTTCTCTTTCCAGAGATTCCTTAAATCTTAATGTGTTGAGAATGGAAGGATACCATATTAATCTTGAAACAAATTCCGGTATTCCTTTTTTTTTTTTTTTTTGCATGGTAGGAAGAAAAATTACCATTTTAAACAGCAGAAAAACGGAATATAGCGACTTTTGTCCTCTCTGAGGTAACATTTTTCAATCTCTTCAACTTCTAAAAAAAGAGACCATGAAATGTTACAAACGTTGGCAAGTTCTTATGCTTTTCTTAAAAGACGTAAAACCATTATTTCATGGGAAGCTCAGAAAGTGAAAATGTTCACCAAGAACACTTATCATATCTATTGTTTGCACTTCTTATCATAGTCAGACTTACTTTACAATTATACATATTGCAACTTGGTCTTCCCAGCTGGAGTGGGAGGATTGGTAAACTGGAGCCATGCTTAATACTCTAAGGCCAGGATGACAGAGATTTCATCTTGGTACTTACTATTAGTCATGGCTGCCAGGAGTAATGTGTGTAAGAAAAAAAAATGGTGGGGCTGTGTTCAATTTGGCTTAGGAATGGACTGTTACAGTCTATTAGTGAAGCTTGCTATGGGTATGAAAGAGAAGGGTAGGCCATGTATTTGGTCCTGCTCTAGGTCCTTTTTAGGACATTGAACAGAATAGGCACTCAATAAAGCTTGGTTTTATTTCATAAATTAAAATGCAATGCATAACTACCAACAGTGCTCTGGAATTACCACACTACCCATTTTCTCTCTATGTAGGAAAAGGAGATCCACACCCACAATCATATAGTCTATCATTCAAACTGGGACAAACTTGCTATTGAAGGGAGGCTGTATTAATAATTATGCTGCAACTGTGGATATATACTAGAACTGTCATGGTTAAGTGAGACATATGGGTCACCTTATATGTTTCTCTAAAGTGGCCCTTTTGGTAAATGAATATTTCCTCCAAACCAAGGGTTAGCAAACAGTGGCTCACAGAACAAATATAGCCAGCCATCTGTTCTTATAAAGTTTTATTATAACATATCCATGCCTATTTATTTATGTTTTGTGTCTCTGGCTGTTTTTATTATAATAAAATTGAATACTAGTGACATAGACCGTATGGTATGCAAAGCCAAAAATATTTGCTATCAGGTTCTTTATAGGAAAAGTGCTGACCCTTGCTAGTTAATAGAATTCTTGTTGTTGAAAGGGTCTCTGGCTTTCTGGAGAAGAAAACTAATATGTTGGGACCCACTATGTGCTGAACTTCATGCTTGACACTTTGCATATATGATCTCCCTTAATCTCAAATGACCTTGCAGCATAGGCATAATCTCCAGTTAATCTAAAATTTTCCAGGCTACCAATTGCAGAAGACATAAGGCTTCCAAACTTGCAGTTCTCAGAATCTTTTCCTCTCAGTGCTCTGTGGAATGCTCTGACAACAACCTATGAGCCATCCATAACTTCTCTGTCTCTTACATCCCACGTCCAATCTGGCAGCAAATCCTATGGGCTTTATCGTCAAATTATTTCTAGAATTTGACCACTTCTTACCACCACCATCACTGTCCTCCACCCCATCTGAATTATCATCCAGCACATATTACCATATCCCACCTAGATTAAGTCAGGCTTCCCTGAGACTGCTCTTGACCCTACAATCTGTTTTCATTGGAGTGTAGTGATCCTTTGAAAACCCAAGGCAGATAATGCTGTCCTGCAGTTTCTTCCCATCTTATTCTGAGTAAAAGCCAAAATCTTGACAATGGCCTACAAGGCTCTTCACTATCCACTATGGTAGCTCTATGTGTCTATTTAAATTTAAATATATTAAAATTAAATACAATTAAGAATTCACACTAGCCTCATTTAAAGTGCTCAGTAGCTTCAATGTGTCTAGTGCCTGCTATATTGGAAAGCATACATATAGAACATTTTTATCATCATGGAAATTTCTATTGAAGGTGCTAGGACCTGCTTTCTCATTGTCTCTCTGGCCTTGTTTCTTGCTACTTTCTCCCTTGCTTACTCTATTTCAGTCACATCAGTTTTGTAATTGTTCTTAAACCTCAGTGTCTCAGGACTTTTGAACATGTTTTATCCTCTGCCTGGAACATTCTTTCCCTAGATAACAACATGGCTTGATTTTTTAGAAACTTTAGGGCCTTGATCAAATGATGCCTTCTCTGACAACCTGTTTAATCTGGAGCCCCCTGATATTTTTCCCATTCCTCCCCCTTGCTGCATTTCTCTATATCATTTACTGTCATCTGACATATATATGCACAAATGTGTGTATACACTTCTCCATTTCTAATCATAAGACTTCCATGAGTCTAGTCTTTAGTTTTGTTTCTCTCCTTTCTACTTCGTGATTTTTCCCAGCACCATAATAATGACTGACCTAGTAATTACCCCATTTGATGAATGAATGAATGAATGAATAGGAATATCGACAGGCATTTGTTTGATCTCTTAGGAGCCTACCCAATGTCATCTGTACTGTACCACATTATATGTATACTTTTTAACCCACTAATCAATTGCTTTGTTTTGTAATTGACAGTGGTTTTATCTCTTGAGTTCTATCTCCCCTCCCAGGAGCTAAGCTCCAGGAGTCTAAAGATAGTGTCTTTAAATCTTCTGCCCCCTCTTCCATGCAGAGTGACCTCAGCTCAGTGCATACTGACTCATTATGTCCACTAAGAACCCTGTTTCTCTCCTTACACAAAGTAGTGGAAGAATATTAAAGAATTGCCAGTATTCCTTCTTCATTGGTACTTCTAAAAGTTATTTTCCCTATTGTCTTGATAAATTGATGTGAATTAGTGAGATTATGCAAATGATGGAGTGTTTTTGTTTTAATGAATCCATTTCTGTATGTATAGAAAAGAAAAAAAATCCAATGAAAGACAATTTACATGACAACATGTATTCACAATATGCTGGTAAAACAACGTTTGTCCAAAGTTTTGTCTTCAGGCTCTTATCACTGAAGAAACTTGAAATTGTGTCAAACAATGCCATACCTCAGCTACTGGAACTGTGGAATATGGTGGGAAGCTTTTAATGCTGATCTCATGGCACACGTGTTCTAGAGAATAAAGTCTGACCAAGGTTACAGTAGCTCAGAAGGGCTAAAAAAAATAAGTCCATGTAAGTAAATTCAGAATACTGAAATGGCATTGGCTTTGATTCAAATCCTGAGTTGGACATTTTGGGGCTCTTGAATCTCTGCATTTCTCTAACCCTTAGAAGAAACGTAAAACAGCACAGTGTGTCAAAATGAATTCAGATTTTCTTAGGAGGCACACCAATATTGAAATCTCTGACCCATGATTTTGGGTTCTGTAAGCCAAGGTAAGTTGTTTGATTCCTCTGACTTGTGGAGGTCAGAGATGAGTATCCAACAGAGTGGACTTGTGGAGATCAGAGATGAGTGGCCAACACAGAGTGGATGCTCACTAAAAATGATGGCTTTATTTGTGGATTGTCCCAATTCTGCTACTCACCAAATGAGACTTTAGGCAGGTCACTTCAAGTATGGATTTTGTTTTCTCATCTATAAAATAAAGGGCTGGACTGGATTAATGCCTCTTTTAGGTCCCTCTTATGTGTAACACTTAATGATTCAACTGTACTGATACTCTGGAAAGCTGTCTTCAACTTAACTCACAGGGATTTCATTCATCTTCCTCTGAGTGTTAATGTTGTTATCTATTAAAATAAGACACTGTAAAGGAGCTCTCTCCCTTTGTTCCACATGCCCCTCTCCCTATCTGCTTCTCGATCCCTCAGGCATGACCCTGAGCCATATTGAGTGCATTTCCAGCCTGATAGTGGATACTTCATTCTTGCTTCTCACACTCCATGTCATAATACCCTTCAGGTAAACTCACATCCTTGAGAACCTACAACTGCCTGTCATCCTTGCCAACTTTCTCCTCTACCTGAACTGGAAGATCAAACAGAAATATGGACTTTAACATTCAAATTTGGGTTCTTCAAGACTTGCCTCAGGATTAACACCTCTGAGAAATCTTTAGATTATCTCTTAGGTCAGGTTCAATGGCCTATCTCTGTGCTTTCAGTAGTGACACATGCAAGTTTTGATCATGGCACTTATCACATTATATTGAAATTGTCTATTTTCCCATCTGTGCCCCTTATTAAATTTTCAGCTTTTTGAGTGAGAATCAAAATCTTAATAAAATATCAATCTATTATACTTAGCAATATGTAGGATAGATGTATTATAAGCATAAATATAAGAAATGCTTAATTAATGTCAAATCAATAAATTCCTATTACCTGAGGTCAAGTTGCAAAGCCTTTCACCCCACTTATTTCCCCCCCCCAAATTCCTTTCTTTAATATAAAAGAAACTAAAGACACAGAGGGATAATAGAGTCATTCTCAAAAACTGTTCTTCAGTCTGCTATTATAGTCTTTCATTTCCAGAGGAATTATTCAATACAGCAATAGCTCTGCTTTCATTGTCTTCCTTCAACTTCCCCACTGTCCTGTGAGAGCACAGCTTGAGTATACTTGTTTGCTATTTTTTTTAAAGATTTTATTTATTTATTTGACAGAAACACATCTAGAGAGGGAACACAAGCAGAGGGACTGAGAGAGGGAGAAGCAGGCTCCCCGCAAAGCAGGGAGCCCGATGCAGGGCTCCATCCTGGGTCTCCAGGATCATGACCTGAGCTGAAAGCAGTCGCCTAACCAACTGAGCCACCCAGGCGCCCCTCTTGTTTGCTTTTAACAGATGTAGAAGATGAAGCCCAAAGAGTTTTGGTTATACTTGGATGTACCTGGATATCTAAGGTTATAGAACTAGTTAGTGATGGAAAACAGCATCGGCACCCAGGCCTTCTAATTCTGAACCAAGTGTGTATCTTGCTGCTGTGACTTAAGACATCTTGGTATAGCATATGAAAACAATCTTTATACCTCCTTTGGTTCAGCAAGTTTGACAGACTTGGTAGAAAATGAACTTTGAAAGAAAAAGGTCTAGGGAAATGGTAACATTCTCAAGATGTCAAAAAAGAGAGTTTTTGGGGAAGGGGGCTACAACCTGTATTCACCCAGGCCTCCATTTGTAATCTGTTTGGGGCTAGCAGACCAGACTTGACCAGAGTATTGATAAACATATCAGTTAGGAAAAGACATAGTGAAACTTCTAGAATCAAACAAAAATAGGGTGGGTGAGGCTGATATGCTAGAGATATGTACAAAGAACAAAGTCAACTCATCTTTTTGCATAGAGTAGAATGGGGAATAGATCAAGATAAGTTTGGAAGATTGGCTGCCTTATAAAGTTCAGAAAGTCCAGTGCTTGGAGAAGAGTGGATATCGGAAACACTGCATTAGCCTTCAGAAAAATGTCCTGCAAAACTCTCAGAGAGAGCGGTCTGGTCCTCCTCCTTGCTGGGAACCAATGCAAGTTGAAAGAAGTTTGAGATCTTTTAGCTAAAGATTCCTAGCTGGTGGTTGGGTGATGAATGTGCCCAAAGAGAAGAGTTGTAGCTCCTGGCAGAGAATGGCCTCCAATCCCCTGGTTTTCAGGGAGAAAGGGGCATATAGAATCAAAGACTCAAAAATCGGAGTTGGAAAGATCCACAAAATAGTAGGAGTTAAAGTGTCATGGATATTGATGATAGCGTCACATTCAACCCCCATCCACACATCAGGGGTCAAACTGGAAACAAAGATCAGATCATAAATCTTCCTTTTTTTTTTTTTTAAAGTTAGTCTGATGGAGCACTGGTTTTGTTGGTGCTTATTTAATAGGCATAGTGGCTTATCTATTCACTTACTCATTTCTCTCCCATCCCCTCTCCCCAAGCCCACCACCAAACAAAGTAGTTCCAATTCAGTTCTCATGTTCTATAGCAACCTTGTACCCACTGACATTGGGCCAAGGTGATTCACTTCTATTGGTACCTTATCTGTACTCTTTTAGTAGTGATTATGTCATCTGTATTTCCTTCAGTGATGAGAAGTTTTTCTGAAGTTGCCATGTAATTTGGCAGCTCATAATTGTTTTATTTATTTTTTTCTATTTCTAGCTCTTGAACCAAGTATAAAGTACACTTAAGTCTTGAACAACACAGAGGTTAAGGGTACTAACCCCCTCTATAATGGGGGTACTAACCCCCACACAGTTGAAAATTTGTGTACAACTTTTGGCTCCCCAAAAACTTCACTGCTAGTAGCCTACTGTTGAAGAGAAGCCCTACCAATAGAATAAATAATTAACCTATATATTGTATGTTATATGTATTATATGCTTCATTCTTGCAATACAGTAAGCTAGAGAAAAATGTCATTGAGAAAATCATAAGGAAGAGAAAATACATTTACAGTACTATACTGTATTTATCAAAAAAATATGCCTATCAGTGAACCCTTGCAGTTCAAACCTGTGTTGTTCAAGGGTCAACTGTACTCATCAACCCCTATGGGAGAAGGCTTTTCTTTATTTAACAGCTAAATGTATCCAGTGTTATATGGTTGGAGTATTGTAAAACATACCTGGAGAAGGGTAATTAAAGTGAATTAGGAGGAACTGGGAGCATCAGGACAAGGAGTGAGAAGCATATTTTGCAAGACTAAAGAAAAATTAGCATGGGGCAGGGGATATAAAATCTGAAAGGATGTGGAAAGTCTTATTTTTTAAACACATTATCTATTTGCTCTTACTTTTTAATTATTTTATTGAAGTATAATTGATATACAATATCCTATTGTTTTCAGGTGTATGTCATAGTGATTTGATACTTTTATACACCATGAAAGGATCCCCATGATAAATCTTTAGTTACCATGTGTCACTGTATAAAGTTATTACAATATTATGTTCCCTGTGCCATATATTGGAAAATCTTAATATGAATTTGTTCACTGCAACCTCCAAGAAAATTGGAAGAGCCAATTCTAGGATCAGTAAAGAAAGGCATGGTTTCATGCAGCAGACATTAAGCATGAGATTTGTAACAAAAGGTAGTAGAGGGGCACCAGGGTGGCTCAGTTGGTTAAGCAACTGCCTTCGGCTCAGGTCATGATCCCGGAGACTGGGGATCGAGCCCCGCATCGGGTTGCCTGCTCGGCAGGAAGCATGCTTCTCCCTCTCTCACTTCCCCTGCTTGTGTTCCCTCTCTGGCTGTATTTCTCTCTGTCAAATAAATAAATAAAATCTTAAAAAAAGAAAGTTAGTAGAGCTGAAGTGTTGTGATTTGAATAGCTGCCCTCATTGGAGACTACCATGATTTTTGAAACAAATGTGTTGGGGTCACTCTGAGAAACTGAAATCCAGATTGAATAAATTATATTTCTGATCTTGTAGTTTATTGCTGATGACTTTGCTGTTTTGTAAAAATGTGTCAAAATTTTATTCTCAGAGATTCAAAGGATATTAAAAAAGTACAAATAAGATATCTTCTCCAAATCTCACCATCTGGGAACAAACCATCATTAACATTAAGTGAACATTATTCTAAACATTTCTGTCTCTTCTTTTCACCATACAGAATAGAAAAGTAAAAGGGTTAGATAGAAATGATGATTAAATTATGAGATCATACTATACATACACTTTAAGTAAAAATTATTAAATGATCTTAAATTTAAACCCAAACAATAATTTCCTAAGAGAATATATTTTCTCAAAACTCTTTGTAAGTCAATGGTCCTTGGACCAGCAGTATCAACAATCACCTGAGTGATTGTTAGAAATGCAAGTTCTCCAGGCATTTGGGTGGCTCAGTCAGTTAAGCGTGCAACTCTAGGTTTCAGTTGGAGCCTTGTCTCAGTGTCCTGGGACTGAGCCCCATGATGAGCTCTGTGCTCAGTGAAGAGCCTGCTTGTCCCTCTCCATCTCTCCTTTCTGAGCTCTCTCTTTCAAATAAATAAATAAATCTTAAAAAAAAAAGCAATGCAAGTTCTCATGCATCATCCAACACCTACTGAACCAGAAGCTCTGCATGTGGGGCCCAGAAATCTATGTCGGCACAAGTCCTCCAGGATATTGTATGGATACTCAAATTTGAGACCCATTTTTCTCTATATAAGAAAATACTTGGTAGAAACATTGACAGGTAGGAGTCAATCTGGTTTTCTTCTTTTTTTAAATTAATTTTTATTTTTTCCATAACCCAGCCACCCTATCCCTCTGCCACCCCTCAGCAACCCTCTGTTTGCTAAGATTAAGAGTCTCTTATGGTTTGTCTCCCTCCCCGGTCCTATTTTCCTTCCCCCAATGAACCACTGCCATTCCTCTCAAATTCCTCATATCAGAGAGATCATATGATAATAGTCTTTCTCTGATTGACTTATATCACTCAGCACAATACCCTCCAGTTCCATCCAAGTCATTACAAATGGCAGGATTTCATTCTTTTGATGGCTGCATAGTATTCCATTATATATACATATATATAGAGAGAGATACACCCATATCTATATCTACATCTAATTATCTATCTATCTATCTATCTATCTATCATCTATCTATATCTCATACCACATATTCTTTATCCATTCATCTGTTGATGGATATCTAGATTCTTTCCATGGTTTGGCTATTGTGGACATTGCTCCTGTAAACATTCAGGTGCACGTGCCTCTTTGGAACATTAAATTTGTATCTCTAGGGTAAATACCCAGTAGTGTGATTGCTGGGTTGTAGGGTAGCTCTATTTTCAACTTTTTAAGGAATATCCATACTGTTTTCCAGAGTGGTTACACCAGCTTATATTCCCACCAACACTGTAGGAGAGTTCCCCCTTCTCTGCATCCTCGCCAACATCTGTCATTTCCTGACTTGTTAATTTTAGCCATTCCCACTAGTGTAAGGTGATATCTCACTGTGGTTTTGATTTGTATTTCCCTGATGCTGAGGGATGTTGACCACTTTATCATGTGTCTGTTGGCCATTTGGATGTCTTCTTTGTCAAATGTCTGTTTATGTCTTCTGCCCATCTCTTGATTGGATTATTTGTTCTTTGGGTGTTGGATTTGATATGTTCTTTATAGATTTTGGATACTAGCCCTTTATCTGATATGTCATTTGCAAATATCCTCTTCCATTCTGTTGGCTGTCTTTTGGTTTTGTTGACTGTTACTTTTGGAGTGCAAAAGCTTTTGCTCTTGAGGAAGTCCCAAGAGTTCATTTTTTCCATGCTTCCCTTGCCTTTGACAATATTTCTATGGAAGAAGTTGCTATGGATGAGGTCAAAGAGGTTGCTGCTTGCATTCTCCTCAAGGGTTTTGATGGATTCCTGTCTCACATTGAAGTGTTTCATCCATTTTGAGTCAATTTTTGTGTGTGATGTAAGGAAATGGTCCAGTTTCAGGCTTTTGCATGTGGTTGTCCAATTTTCCCAACACCATTTGTTGAAAGGACTGCCCTTTTTCCATTTGACATTCTTTCCTGCTTTGTCAAAGATGAGTTGACCACAGAGTTGAGGGTCCATTTCTGGGCTCTCTATTCTGTTCCATTGATCTCTGTGTCTGTTTTTGTGCCAGTACCATACTGTCTTGATGATTACAGCTTTGTAATAGAGCTTGAAGTCAGGAATTTTGATGCTGCCAACTTTGGTTTTCTTTTTCAACATTCCTCTGGCTATTTTGGGTCTTTTCTAGGTTCCATATAAATTTTAGGATATGTGTTCCCATTTCTTTGAAAAATTTGATGGTATTTTAATAGGAATTACTTTAAATGTATAGATTGCTTTAGCTAGCATAGACATTTTCACAACATTTATTCTTCTAATCCATGAACACAACATTTTTCCATTTCTTTGTGTCTTCCTCAGTTTCTTTCATGAGTACTTCATAGTTTTCTGAGTACAGGTTTGTTGCCTCTTTGGTTAGGTTTATTCCTAGATATCTTATGTTTTTAGGTGCAATTGTAAATGGGAAAGACTCCTTAATTTTTCTTTTCTTCTGTCTTGCTGTTGGTGTATAGAAATGCGACTGATTTCTGTGCATTGATTTTATATCCTGATACTTTACCGAATTCCTGTATGAGTTCTAGCAGTTTTGGAGTGGACACTTTAGTATAAACTAAAGTCTTGCTGTTGGTGTATAGAAATGCAACTGATTTCTGTGCATTGATTTTATATCCTCACACTTTACTGAATTCCTGTATGAGTTCTAGCAGTTTTGGAGTGGACTCTTTAGGTATCATATCATCTGCAAAGAGTGAGCATTTGACTTTTTTTGTCAATTCTGATGCCTTTTATTTCTTCTTGTTGAGTGATTGCTGAGGCTAGGACTTCTAGTACTATGTTGACTAGCAGTGGTGATAGTGTACAGCCCTTCCATGTTCCTGACTGTAGGGGAAAAGCTCTGTTTTTCCCCACTAAGAATGATATTTGCTGTGGGTTTATCATAGATGGCTTTGATGATATTAAGGTATGTACACTCTATCCCTATGCTGTAAAGAATTTTGATCAATAAAGGATGCTGTACTTTGTCAAATGCTTTTTCAGCATCTATTGAGAGTATCATATGGTTCTTGTTCTTTCTTTTATTAATGTACTGTACCACATTGATTGATTCACGGATGTTGAATGAATCTTGGAGCCCAGGAATAAATCCCACTTGGTCATGGTGAATAATCCTTTTAATGTACTGTTGGATCTTATTGGCTAGTATTTTGGTGAGAATTTTTGCATCCATGCTCCTCAAGGATATTAGTCTGTAATTCTCCTTTTTGGTGGGGTCTTTGTCTGGTTTTGGGATCAAGGTAATGCTGGCTCATAAACTGAGTTTGGAAGTTTTCCTTCCATTTCTATTTTTTGGAACAGTTTTAGGAGAACAGGTATTAGTTCTTCTTTAATTGTTTGGTAGAATTTCCCTGGGAAGCCATCTGGCCCTGGGATCTTGTTTGTCGGGAGATTTTTGGTGACTGCTTCAATCTCTTTACTGGTTATGGGTCTGTTCAAGTTTCTATAATATAACTAAAACAATGAAATTTTAAAAAGATTTGTAAAAAAGGCATTGATAAGATAAAATAGTTAGAAAAGTTAAAATAAGAAAGAGAAAAAATAAAAGAATAAGAAAAAAATAAAATTAAAAAATTTAACTTTGAAGACTAAAGGATCATAGGAAAAAAAGCCATGAATTCTATGGGATGCATTCTCATAGCTCTGAAGTTCTGCAGTTCTCACGGATCTGTGAACTTGGTCTTGGCTGGATGGGATCTTCTGGGAGAGAGGCCTGTTGTTCTAATTCTCAAATGTCTTTGCCCTGGGATCTTGTTTTTTGGGAGATTTTTGATGACTACTTCAATCTCTTTACTGGTTATGGGTCTGTTCAGGTTTCTATTTCTTCCTGGTTCAGTTTTGGTAGGTTATATGTCTCTAGGAATGAATCCATTTCTTCCAGATTGTCAAATTTGCTGGTGTATAGTTGCTCATAATATGTTCTTACAATTGTAAGATAAGAATAGATGAATGAGAAAACAAAACCTAAAAGGGTAGTAAGGGAACTGCCCCGCCCTCGCCAGGGGTCAGGCTAAGCGATCTGCTCAGGTTCGCTCTCGGGAGCTTTTGTTCCCTGATCGCTTTCCGTACAGCTTTGGAGGACGTGAATGAAGATGGCGGCTTCCCAGTCTCCTGCCCAGAGGAGCTGTGAGCTCAGGCCCCCTTCCTCAGTGCACCCTCAGAGAAAAGCAGTCAGTCACTCTCATCCCAGTGGTCTCCGGCTGCACTCTGTGCTCACCTGGCCTGTGAGCGAGTGTTTCTATCTCTGGTGCTCAGCCCTGTTCGGAGTCTCCAAACCCAGCAGGTCCCTTCAGTGAGCTCCTGTGCCGGTCCTCCTGGTGGAGGAAGGAGGGGCTCTCCCCAGATCTGCCACCTGTGGGGTCCCTTCTTGAAGAGCAGTGGCCTGACTGTATCTTAGATCATGGTTTAAGGTAAGCCAGAGCTGAAAGCCCCCTCGTCTGCTCTATCTCTGCTGCCAGCTTCCCTGCTCAGATACCTGGGAGCTCTGCCATGCTCAGGAACCCTGGGTTCTTCTGTGACCCTGTGAGTCCTGAGACCACACTGTCCCACGAAGGTTCCACCACCCCCCCCACTTAACCTCTGGGGCGATGTCCTCAGTGGAGCAGACTTCTAAAGGTTTTGATTTTGTGCGCTGCTGCTCTACTGCTGGCCGGGAGCAGGCCCCTTCCCCCGTGGTCTGTCTTCCCAAACGTCGCCTCTGATTCACTTCTGCGCATCCTACCTTCCACAAAATGGTCACTTTTTTATTCCTAGGATTGCTGCTCTTCTTCTCATCGATTTCCTGTTGAGTCTGTTGGTGTTTTGACTGGTTTGATAACCATCCAGCTGAACCCCTGGGACCTAATGATATCTAGGTCTCCTACTCCTCTGCCATCTTGCTCTTCCTTCTCTCAATCTGGTTCCATGTTCATGTGACATTGATTGTTTTTCTACTATGAAAAAGGAAAAAGCACATTTAATTTTTCCCCTATTTTTTTCTTTCCCTCATTTTTTGATTTCCTTTAGCTGTATTTTATTTTTAGGGCACCCAGATTTAAAACATTTACTTCTATTTTGTACCATAATTCTCATAAAGTTTTTAAAAAATATTTTATTTATTTATTTGGCAGAGAAAGAGACAGCGAGAGAGGCAACACAAGCAGAGGAGTGTGAGAGAGGGAGGACTAAGGCTTCCTGCCAAGCCGGGAAGCTGATGTGGGGCTCGATTCCAGGACCCTGGGATCTTGACCTGAGCTGAAGGCAGATGCTTAATAACTGAGCAACCCAGGTTCCCCAGGAGTTAGTCCTTTTAACTACAGCTCCTTTATTCTTGAATTCTGTATTTTGATTTAATGCTTTATTGGTTTGAATTAGCCACTGGGGAGGCTTCTTTCTTTTTTTTTTTAAGGTGTTTTGTGTGTTATCCCTTAGCTCTTCCATGGTGAAAACAATTTTTTTGGTTCCTCTGTACTTGAAAGACATCTTAATTTTGTAAGATAGTCTTGGGTCAGTTCCTTGAACTCACAACTTTGTAGGTATTGGTCACTGACTCTGTCATTAAACTCTCCTGGGGAGATTCTGAAGCCAGACTACATTTGTCCTCATGACTTTCTTTTCTGTCTAATAAATATCTGAAGAATTTTCTATTAGCTTCAGCATCCAATAACTTTACTATGATTTCAATAATTCTCTCACAATTATTAACTTTTCCTGGAAAATTCTGTATCATATCAGTTTGTAGATTTACCTTACTTGAAAGGGACAGCTCTTGTGTAACTTTTATTTTTTTGTTGAACTATACATATAGTTTTTATTGAAGTATAACTTGCAGTGTTATATTAGTTTCAGGTGTACAATACAGTGATTGGACAATTGTATACTTTACTCAACAGTCAGCATGATAAGTATACTCTTAATCTCCTACAGTTCACCCATTCCCCCCACCTTCCTCCCTTCTGGTAACTGTCAGTTTATTCTCTATTTAAAAGTCTGTTGTTGTTGTTGTTGTTGTTGTTGTTGTTGTTGTTGTTTTGGTCTCTTTTTTTTCCTTTGTTTTATTTCTTAAATTCTACATTCAAGGGAAATCATACTGTATTTATTTTTCTCTGAGTGACTTATTTCACTTAGCATTATACCCTTTGGGTCCATGTTGTTGCAGGTGGCAAGATTTCATTCTTTTGTTATGGCTGAGTAATATTCCACTGTATATACATACCACATTTTTATCCATTCATCATTGGATGAATGGGTTTCTTCATTGGACACTTGGTTTTCTTCTATATATCAGCTATTGTAAATAATGCTGTAACATAGGGGTGCATATATTTTTTCAAATTACTGTGTTTGTGTTCTTTGGGTAAATAGCTGCTAGTAAAATTACTGGATCATACATATTTCTATTTTTATATTTTGAGGAAACTTCATACTGTTTCCCATAATGGCTGCAACAGTTTGCATTACCACCAACAGCACATGAAGGTCCCCTATTTCCTCATATCCTTGCCTACACGTTATTTCTTATCTTTTTAATTTTAGCCATTTTGACAGGTGTGAGCTGATATCTCACTGTGTTTTTATTTTTTGATGTGATGTGGAACATTGCTTCACATGTCTGTTGGAAATATGTAGGTCTTTGGAAAAATGTGTCTTCATGTCCTCTGCCCAGTTTTTAATCAGATTGCTTGATTTTTATGTGTTGAATTGTAGAAGTTCTTGATATAGTTTGGATATTAACCTCTTATTGGGTATGTCATTTGCAAATATCTTCTCCCATCCAGTAAGTTGCCTTTTTGTTTTGTTGATGGTTTCCTTTGCTGTGTAAAACTCTATTTTGGTGCAGTCCAATAGTTTATTTTTGCTTTTGTTTCCCTGGCCTGAGAGACATCTAGGAAAAATATTTCTACTGCTGATGTCAAATTACTGCCTATCTTTTCTTCTAGGAGTTTTATGGTTACAGGTCTCCATTTAGGTCCTTTCTTTTTCTTTTTAAAGATTTACTTACTTATTTAGAGAGAGAGTACACATGTGAGTGGGGCGGGGAGATGGAGATGGAGAGAGAGAACCCTCAAGCCGACTCCCCATTGAGCACAGATCCTGACAAGGGGCTTGATCCTATGACCCCAAGATTATAATCTGAGCTGAAATCAAGAGTCAGATGCTCAACCGACTGAGCCACCCAGTGTCCCATCAGGTCTAACATTTAGATCCTTAATCCATATTGAGCTGATTTTTGTGCATGGTGCAAGTAAGTGGTCCAGTTTCATTATTCTGCATATGGCTGCCCAACAGTTTTTCTATAACTTTTAATACATTTTCTGTTTTCATTTATTTAATTTTTGATTTCTGGAACAATAATATGTCTCATGTTGGGAAATTGTTTTTTCTTTCTGTTTTTTGCATCTATTATATTTTTTCTTACTGTTTTAGGCTCTTTGTTTTTTTCCCTTCTACTTGTAGTATGATTAAGTCTTCCTTATATATTACTAATTGTTTTCAGCGGTGTCTATTATATTCCTTGTTCCATGATAGGTTTGTCTTGTTTGGTGTATTTCCTTATCCTTGCAATCTCAGTTTTCATGTCATTCTGTTGTTTTATTGTCTTTGGTTTGTGGTCTTATTTCATTTGCTACAGAACCCCATAGAAAGGTTATAGTATGAAGTACTGTCAGAGAATTTTCTTCCATGTTAGGTCTTTAAACGGTTTTTGGCATATTCTATCTGTTCTCCTCCATCATTTAGCTATGGTATGTTCTCTTGATGCCACACCATTTCTTTTCATCTTCCTTACTTGATATGGACGGCTCTATCCAGAGCTTTATTTATTCTAATAATATGGACAGATTCTCTTCCATTCTCCTCCACTCCTATGAATAACTTTTTTGTCCTCCTTTGGTCTACTTTGTCATGTGAATATTGAGTACTACTTTTTAAAAATTTTAATTTCAGTTAATTAACATACAGAATTATATTAGTTTCAGGTGTATGATATAGTGATTCAATAGCTTCATACTTCACCGGATGCTTATCACCTTTAGTACTCCTTTTAATCTCTATCACCTATTTAATCCAAACACTCACCCTATTTCACTTCTGGAAATCATCAGTTCTGTATAATTAAGAGTCTGTTTTTGGTCTGTCTTTTTCCCTTCACTCCTTTGTTTTGTTTCTAAAATACCACATATGAGTGAAATCATATGGTATTTGTCTTTCTCTGACAGACTTAATTTCACTAAGCATTATACTCTCTGGCTTCATCCATGTCATTGCAAATGGCAAGATTTCACTCTTATTTATGGTTGAGTAATATTCTGTTTTACATCTTCTTTATCCGTTCATCTATTGATGGATATTTGGGCTGCTTCCATATCTTGGCTGTTGTAAATAATGCTGCTATAAACACAGGCGCATGTATCCCTTTCAGTTAGTGTTTTTGTATTGTTTGGATAAATACCGATAGTACCATTGCTGAATCATAAGGTTGATGTATTTTTAAATTTTGGAGGAGGCACCATACTCATTTCCACAGTGACTGCACCAGTTTGAATTCCTGCCAACAGTGCATGAGAGTTTCTTTTTCTCCACATCTTCATTAGCACTTGTTCTTCTGTTCTTTAATTTCTTCCATCAATGTTTTATAGTTGTCAGAATACAGGTCTTTCACCTCTTTGGTTAGGTTTATTCCTAGGTATCTTATTATTTTTGGTGTAATTGTAAATGGGATTGTTTTCTTAATTTCTTTTGCTGCTTCATTATTGGTGTATAAAATGCAACAGATTTTTGTACATTGATTTTTTTAATCCTACAACTTTATTGAATTCATTTATCAGTTTAGCAGTTTTTGGATGGAGGCTTTAGGGTTTTCTATATAATATGTCATTTAAAAATAGTGGAAGTTTTATTTCTTCCTTACCATTTGGGTGTCTTTTATTTCTCTTTGTTGTCTAATGGCTGTGACTAGGAATTCCAGTTCTGTGTTGAATAGAAGTGGTGAGAGATGATATCCTTGTCTTGTTTTTTCCTTACAGAAAATGTTTTCAGTTTTTTTTCTCATTGAGGATGAGTTCAGCTGTGGGTTTTTCATATTTGGCCTTTATTATGTTGAGGTATATTCTTTCTAAATCTACTTCTTTGAGGGTTTTTATTATGAATGGATGTTGTACTTTGTCAAATGATTTTTCTGCATCTATTAAAATGATCATAGTTTCTTAACCTTTCCCTTATTGAGGGGATGAATCATGTTGATTGATATGTAAATACTGAATCACCATTGCAGCCCAATCAAGCCCACTTGATTGTGGTGAATGATTTTTTAAAATGTGTTATTGAATTCAGTTTGTTAGGATTTTGTTGAGGATTTTTGCAACTATGTTCATCAGAGATATTGGCCTATAGTTCTCTTAAAAAAATTTTTTTAAAGATTTTATTTAGTTATTTGACAGAGAAGGAGACAGTAAGAGCAGGAACAGAAATAGGGGAGTTAGAGAGGGAAAGCAGGCTTCCCACTGAGCATGGAGCCCAATGTGGGCTTAATTTCAGGACCCTGGGATCATGACCTGAACTGAAGGCAGATGCTTAACCATCTGAGCCACCCAGGTGCCCCTATAGTTCTCTTTTTTTGTGGTGTCATTTGGTTTCAGTATCAGGGTAATGCTGGCCTCTTTGAATGCATTTGGAAGTTTTCCTTCCTTTTCTATTTTTTGGAATAGCTTGAGATGAGTAGGTATTAACTCTTCTTTAAATGTTTGGTAGAATTTTCCTGTGAAACTGTCTGGTCCTGGACATTTGTTTGCTGGGAGTTTTTTGATTACTGATTCAATTTCTTTGTCAGTAATTTGTCTGTTCAAATTTTCTATTTCTTCCTCCTTTAGTCTCGGTAGTTATATGTTTCTAGGAATTTATCCATTTCTTCTAGGTCCACATGTAGTTTTTCATAATATTCCTATAATTGTTTGTATTTCAATGGTGTCAATTGTTATTTCTCCTCTTTCATTTGTGATTTTATTTATTTGGGTCCTTTCTCTTTTTTCTTGATAAATCTGGCTAAAGGTTTATCAATTTTACTGATTTTTTTTTTTTTTAAAGAACCAGATCCTGGTTCCATTGATCCATTTTATTTTTTTTTTTTTTTAGTTTCCATTTATTTCTGCTCTAATCTTTATTATTTATTTCCTTCTCCTGGTTTTAGAATTGTTTGTTATTTTTCTAGCTCTTTTAGGTGTAAGGTTAGGTTGTTTATTTGAGATTTTTCTTGTTTCTCAAGTATTCCTATAAATTTCCTTCTTAGAATTGCTTTTGCTACATCCCAAAGGTTTTGGACTGTTGTGCTTTTATTTTCATTTGTTTCCATGTACTTTTAATTTCTTCTTTTATTTCCTCTTTTATCTAGTCATTGTTTAATAGCATTCTATTTAACCTCCATATATTTGTGCTTGTTCCAGGTTTTTTTTGTTTTTGTTTTTTTCCCCTTGTGGTTGACTTCTAGTTTCATAGCATTATGGTCAGAGAAGATGCATAGCATGATGGATCTTCTTGAAATTTGTTAAGGCTTGTTCTGTGCACTAATATGTGATCTATTCTGGACAATATTCTGTGGGCACTTTACTGAAAAGAGCATGTATTTTGGTGTTTTAGGATGAAATGTTCTGAATATATCTGTTAAATCCAACTATTCCAGTGTGTCACTTAAAGCCATCATTCCCTTGTTTTGTTTTGTTTTTTTTTCCTACTTAGATGGTCTGTAAGTTAGGTATTAGAGTCCCTTACTATTATTAGTTTCTATTGTTTAGTTCCTTTATGTTTATTACTATTTTATGTATTTGTTTGCTCTTCTGTTGGGTGCAAAAACATTTACAATTGTTTTATCTTCTTGTTGGATTTTCCCCTTTATTATTATATAGTGTCCTTCTTGGTCTCCTGTTACAGTGTTTGTTTTAAAGTCTATTTTGTCTGGGGCGCCTGGGTGGCTCTGTGGATTAAAGCCTCTGCCTTCAGCTCAGGTCATGATCTCAGGGTCCTGGGATCAAGGCCTGCATCAGGCTCTCCTGCTTGGCAGGGAACCTGCCTCCTCCTCTCTCTCTCTGCCTACCTCTCTGCCTCCTTATGATCTCTCTTTGTCAAATAAATAAATAAAATCTTTGAAAAAGTCTATTTTGTCTGATATAAGTATTGCTATGCCAGCTTTTTTGACATTCATTTGCATGATAAATGTTTCTCCATCCCTTCACTTTCAATCTGCAAGTGTCGTTAGGTCTAAAATGAGTCTCTTGTAGACAGCATATAGCTGGGTCTTGTTTTTTTAATCCATCTGTCACCCTATGTCTTTTGATTGGAGCATTTTGAGTTCTGCTTATCTGAGAAAATAGCCTGGACCACGGAGAGAGAGCTTTGCTTAGGTTATGTGTGATCTTTGGAGGACCTGGGACTTCTCTTTCTTCTGTAGCTTTGTCAGATGTCCCCTATTAGGGCCCATTGCACCTGATTAGGGCTGTTTTCTATTCTTGTGGAAGGGAGGGAGGACAAGGATAGCATCTTTCTTTGGATCTGTCCTCTAAGTCATTGTGGACTGTACTTACATCAGAGGGGTCATCCTGGTTATTTTTTATTGTTTCCATTCACCTGTCATTTCCCAATGTCTGTTTCTATTCCTGCCAATAGCAAACAAAAACAAAAACCAGCATCTATAGATTTGACTCCTTATTCAAAGCTTCAAGTGGAGACCTGAGTCTTCATCTGGGGTTCCCTGTATACCTCACCCCCATACAAATACACATTAAAATTACAGGTTTTTGTCTTATTTTTCTAAGACCCTATTATTGTTGGAGACAAATCTAGGTAGTTCTAACATTTTTATCTTCCTTCTTCTTATTTCTTTCAGCTGGACAATGCTCAGATAGAGAGCTAGAAATTACTCTCATCCCTTGGAGTTCTTCTAGTGATAGGCACAGGGGTTGAAAGTGCTTTTATTACCTTTCCCAAACTCCTGACTTGAGGGCTGTTTGTGCTTGTTTTCAGGTTTTTTGATTAACATTCTTTATCTAGCACTGATCCTGCTAAATAAGCTGCCCCAGAGTCTTCTTTCACTTCCCTGACTCAGCTGCCATTTTTACAGTTCATATCTTAATTTTAGTTGTGGTAGTTCTTTTCACTTTTTAAATAATGTGTAGTTGTTGTTACTGTTATGTATTCAGGGGAAGGAGAGTCTATGACCTGTTGTCTTTACCTGTCGGAGCATTTATCTTCTTATGAATTACTAAGTTTTTTGTTTTTTGTTTTTTTTTTTTTACTAAATTTAGAGGTGTTCCTCGTTGGGTGTTTGTAGAATTGGTGATAGTTTAATGATATATTGATAAATTTGGGTTTGGAAAATGTAAGGGGAATTAACACTAGTGTTCTTGATACAGTGCCCTGTGGGGTTGCCCAGAGACTTGGAAATGCTGTTGTTGGAAGTTCCCCCAGGAAAAGCTTTCTCTGATTTTGGAAAATATCCACATGAAACAGTAAATATGGCTTGAAATCAAATGGTGAATGGGGCACCTGGGTGGCTCAGAGGGTTAAGCCTCTGCCTTTGGCTCAGGTCATGATCTCAGAGTCCTGGGATCAAGTCCCACAATGGGATCTGCTCGGCGGGGAGCCTGCTTCCCCCTCTTTCTCTGCCTGCCTCTCTGCCTATTTGTGATCTTTCTCTGTCAAATAAATAAATGAAATCAAGTGGTGAAGTGGACAAAGAATGAGTTTTGAAGTCAAACAGGCCTCTGTTAAATTCAGTCTCTACCACCCACACATGTGTGATGTTGGCCACATTCTTTAACCACTTGAAGCTTTAGATTCTTCACCTGTAAATGGGAACAATGTCCCTTTTTGTGTAGCTTTATGGGGAGAAGTCAATGAGAGGACATATTCAAAGGATTAGGTCTATCACCTGACACTATTTAGGTGTGGGAAAGTGGCAGTTCCTGCTTCTTCTCATCCTCTCTCTTCCCTTCCCCTAGGCTCCTTTCTGATCTGTAGACATGGCCATCTGATCTAAGCTAGTTGGATAGAGATACCTCTTTGCATAGTGAGGAAATGAGTCTGGGAAACTGACATACACTTACTTTTCTCACCTTATATCATGTTCTCCTGTGAGGTGGGATCAAGTAGTGGGGGTGGTAAAGAGTTTGCTTTCTGATCCATCCATAGAAAATGGGTTATGCTTTTCTTTAAAATTCAATTTGTGTAAAACCCTGGAAGCCTTAAAAAATGATTATATACTAAACTAACTGTTCCCCAGATAGGGCTCTTGACAAGGCCCCAGCAAGAATTGAAACATATTAAAAAAATATAGGTACAAAAGACTGAGATATTTGATTTTTAGATGATTTATGGTAGGACTAATCTCCTCTACTTGCCCCCAGCTACCAGTGAGGAAAGGGGAATTTCAGCAAAGAACTGAACAGACATAGGCCCTGGCAAGGAGGTGAGGGTGTGACTTGATTAGAACATAGTACTCGTCTGCACTCTGGAGAAGTGGGGCTGGTGGGATCTGGCCATGATTGCCTCTGCTTAGTGAGAGGGATAGATTGAAAGGTTCAAAAAAAGGAATGATGAGCTTTAAAAAAAATTCCCTTTGAGTTATATAATGCATAATTTGGATTTCCCCAAAAGCTAACCATGAGACAAGAATTTTGGTGCAAGAGGTTTATTTGGGAAGTTATCCCAGGAAGCAGAATTGAGTAGATAGGGCAGTAGACATGGAATGTCAGAAAGCCAATAATTATCATTCATGACTGGTTACCACTCCAGGCAACTGGGGCTCCATTTCAATGAAGACTTCCTGAGAAACTTTACAGAATATGCCTTAAAGTCATCCCATGAAAGGATGAGCAAATTAGGATATTTGTCTACCACCTTGCTTCCTTCTCTGGTTGGAGGTCACTGTTGGGGGCATTGATGTGCTTGTTTTCTGGCCTGTACTTTGCCAGTGCCCAGAGAATGCCCCCAGACTCAAATGCTGGCAGTCTTCCATGTCATATGGCAGTTGGCTACAGGTGACCTCAGATTTGGATGAAGAAGGCTTGACAAGGGATGGGGAGGCAGGATACCAATAGCATCTGCTACATGAAGTAAAACCCATGGTATATTGATGCCATACATTTGAACTATTCAGGTATTTAGGATCCATACTAAAGGAACCCAGGTCACATGAAGTTTTATCTTATCTCTGGAATTATCTAGCTCCTCCATCCTCACTGTCACCATTTGTGTTTAGTGCACCATCATCTTTCCACCAGATCAATATCACCATCTTAAATAGTCTCTCTGCTTTCTGTCTTGTTCACTTTTAATCAGTTCTCCATCTAGCTTCTAGAAGGAGCTTTCTAAATGGAATTCAAACCATGTCAGTCCCCTTTTAAACTTTTTTCAATGACTCCTTAAGTTCTACTCTTTAATTGTTCTGTAATATGGTTCATGATCTGCCTCCTTTCAGGCTCTTGCCTCCTTCATAATTCTGATGAAACTGTATGTCACAGAATCAGCCAATCTCCTTTTCCCATCTCTAGCCCACGCTCCTTTATCTTCCACCTCTGTCCTCAAACACTTTTGCCTCTGGACTTTGATGCACACAATCCTTTCTCTGCCTTTCCCCCTTCCCTCACTCCCATGGGCAACTAATTATACTGACTCTTTATTTTGAGCCTAGAGAGCCTTTCCATTTCCTTAGAGCTGGTTAACTCCCCCAGTTTTGTGCTGCCACAGCACCTGCCCATTTTCTGTCATAACCTCATCATGCTTTATTAGACTTATCTGTTGCATGACATTTAACCCATGGAAATATCAATCTATTTTTCCTTGTATCTGCAGTGACTAGCAGAATACCTGACATATAGGAGGCACTCAGTAAATACTTTCTGAATGAATGAATAAATAATTGGTCAATACTTGCTTTATAGTCCCTGAAGGAAGCATTCAGGAAGAGGAAATAAATCACAAATAAATAAACTTGCTACTTGTTACAACTCTAATAAGAGTCTGTGGATTATAGTATCTGTGTGACCCTGGTCCTTGCTTTTTTATGGATGGGAAAATACCAAATAAAGAGGGTTCTTCAAGTCCAATTGATTTGCTATCTTAAAAAACAAATATATTATGATGTATAGAATTATTTTCTATAAACTCGATGGCCTGAACCACCCCCTTAAATAACGACATCATTCTTTATCCTATTTGCACTGCTTTTACTTGTAAAATGGGTTAATATTGGTAGACAGGGGTTAAATAGTAAAATCTCTCACATGATAGAGTCAGAAAGAATGTTTTGTGGTCCATAAAGAAAGAATCCTGTTTCTGCTCAAGGCAGAGATGTATTTTTCATTTGGGCTTAATCTAAAAGCTACTCTTTCTGTCTCCAAAGAGCAAAATGTCTGATGCTTTCCCACTGAAACAGAGGAGGTGAAATACAGAGGCTTCCAATGAGAGAAATACAGTGATGAAAAAGAAGACCAAAGAGGGAGATGCTATGCCTGAGACAAAGAGCAACCAGCAGCAAGAATTTGAACTACTCTTAGAAATAGTTGATGAAGGCTCTGCATTTAAAATTATAATTTTGATGATTCATCAAGAGGCTAGAGTGTTTCTTTTTTTTAATTTAATTTTATTTTTTCAGTGTTCCAAGATTTATTGTTTATGCCCCACATCCAGTGCTCCTTGCAATACGTGCCCTCAGTACCCACCACCAGGCTCTCCCATCCCCCATCCCCTCCCCTCCAAGACCTCAGTTTGTTTTGGAATCCAAAGTCTCTCATGTTTTGTTTCTCTCCCTGAATTACCCTACTTCCCATTTCCTTTCCTTCTCCTACTGTCCTCTATATTACCCCTTATGCACCACAAATAAGTGAAACCGTGTGATACTTGACTTTTTCTACTTGGCTTATTTCACTCAGCATAATCTTTTCCAATCCAGTCCATGTTGCTACAAAAGTTGGGTATTCATCCTTTCTGATGGAGGCGTAGTATTCCATTGTATATATGGACCACATCTTCTTTATCCATTCATCTGTTGAAGAACATCTTGACTCTTTCCACAGTTTGGCAATTGTGGCCATTGCTGCTATGAACATTGGGGTACATATGGCCCTTCTTTTCACCACATCTGTATCTTTGGGGTAAATGCCCAGTAGTGCAATTGCAGGGTCATAGAGTAGCTCTATTTTTAATTTTTTAAGGAATCTCCACATTGTTTTCCAAAGAAGCTGCACCAACTTGCATTCCCACCAACAGTGTTAGAGGGTCCCGCTTCGCCACAGCCTCTCCAACACTTGTTTCCTGTCTTATTAATTTTGGCCATTCTGACTGGTGTAAGGTGGTATCTCAATGTGGTTTTGATTTGAATTTCCCTGATAGCTAGTGATGTTGAACATTTTTTCATGTGTCCATTAGCCATTTGTATGTCTTCTATGGAGAAGTGCCTCTTCATGTCTCTTGCCCATTTTTTGATGTGTTCATCTTCTTTTTGGGTGTTGAGTTTGAGTAGTTCTTTATAGATCTTGGATATCAGCCCTTTGTCTGTAGTGTCATTTGCAAATATCCTCTTCCATTCTGTGGGTTGCCTCTTTGTTTTGTTGACTGTTTCCTTTGCTGTGCAGAAGCTTTTTATTTTGATGAAGTCCCAAAAGTTCATTTTCACTTTTTTCTTCTTTGCCTTTGGAGACATATCTTGAAAGAAGTTGCTGTGGCCGATGTCAAAGAGGTTACTGCCTACGTTCAAATACACTAATTGTAGGAGATCTTAACACACCACTGTCAGCAATGGACAGATCATTTAAACAGAAAATCAACAAAGAAACAAGAGCTTTTATTACACATTGGACCAGATGGATCTCTTAGATATATTCAGAACATTCCACCCTAAAACAGCAGAATACTCATTCTTCTCGAGTGCACATGGAACTTTCTCCGGAATAGACCACTTACTAGGTCACAAATCAGGGCTCAACCAATACTAGAAGATTGAGATTATTTCCTGCATATTCTCTGACCACAATGCCATGAAACTGGAACTCAACCACAACAAAAAGTTCAGAAGAAAATCAAACACTTGGAAGCTAAAGACTATCCTACTCAAGAATCTGTGGATCAACCAGAAAATCAAAGAAGAACTGAAACACTTCATGGAAACCAATGAGAATGAAGATACATCGATCCAAAACCTATGGGATACAGCAAAGGCAGTCCTAAGGGGGAAATACATAGCCATCCAAGCCTCACTCAAAAAAAATTGAAAAATCCCGAATACACCAACTCTCATTACACCTTAAATAACTGGAAAATCAACAACAAATTAAATCAACCCCCCACACAAGACAGGAAATAATTAAGATTAGAGCAGAAATCAATGAATCAGAAACTAGAGATACAGTAGAACACATCAACGAAACTAGAAGCTGATTCCTTGAAAGAATTAATAAGATTGATAAACCATTGGCCAAACTAATCCAAAAGAAAAAGGGAGAAGACACAAATTAATAAAATTATGAATGAAAGGGGAGAGATCACAACTAATACCAAGGAAATAGAAACAATCATCAGAAATTACTATCAACAGTTATATACCAATAAGTTTAACAACATAGAAGAGATGGATGCATTCCTGGAAACCTATAAACTTCCAAGACTGAAAGAGGAAGAAATTGACAATCTGAATAGAGCTATATCTAATAACGAGATTGAAACAGTGATCAAAAAGCTCCCAAAAGCAAGAGCCCAGGACCAGATGGATTCCCTGGGGAATTCTACCAAACATTCAAAGAAGAAGTAACACCTATTCTCTTGTAGCTCTTTCAGAAAATAGAAACAGAAGGAAAACTTCCAGACTCTTTCTATGAAGCCAGCATTACTCTAATCCCCAAGCCAGACAAAGACCCCATCAAAAAGGAGAACTTCAGACCAATATCTCTGATGAATATGGATGCCAAGATTCTTAACAAGATCCCTGCTAACAGGATCCAACAATACATTAAAAAGATTATCCACCATGACCAGGTGGGATTTATCCCAGGGATGCAAGGGTGGTTCAACACTCACAAATCAATCAATGTGATAGAGGCTAGAGAGTTCCTACCAATTGTGTTAAAGCAGCTCTGCTAGGGGGGCTGTTTCATCACAGAATGATGTTGAGAAGAGGCTCATTGGAAACTGTATATCCAAAGCAGATCACATACAGAGCAAATATCCTATAAATTATTATGAATTCCTCCATGGAAAACTGTATAGGGTCACTATTGGCTACAGCCAGCACCCATGACTCTCTTCTTAATGGTACCCCAATTTTCACTTAATTGGCCACTATTTTCCTTCACAACCTACTTATTTGGGGGAATGGGAAGCTTAAGTCATCAGCATGTTAGATTCTCCTGGTCCCAGCATTGGCTCTTTGCTGGTCATTTGGTCTAAGTGATCAAAAGAGAGCAAACCTTCTAACTTTTGCATGGGATTTCCAGATAAAAGCATTTTCTTTCCTCCTCTGGACCTGTGAATGTGTGATCTGAGCAGTTATAACTATCTTGTGATTTGAGATCTAGAGGAATAAGACAGAGCCAGAGTTATGGGATAAAACCACCTGATTATTATATTGCCTCTTGAGTCTTCCAAATACACAAGCCAATAAATTTCTGATTGTTTAAGCTAGTTCATGTTCATTTTTCTTGGACTTAATTACCAAAAATATTCCAACATGGCTCTCTGATATAGTCAGTATTAAAAATTGTGGAAATTCTTTTTGAGAGTAAAGCATATGGAAGGAAGAAAACCAACATATGGTTCATTTATTCAGTAAATATTTATTGAGACTCTATTATGTACCAAGCTCCATTCTAGCCTCTGGTATACAACGGCCAATGAGATAAATGGGAATAGAGATAATTAAACTTGCAAATATAACATGGGGTACTAATAGTAAGTATGGGTTACTTGTGGCCACATAATAAGACCATATAATCTTGTTTAGGAGATGAAGGGAAGACTTCTCAGCAGGAGGAAAATTTCTTATAAGACTTTAAAAATTAGTGTGCATATGTGCGCATGCACACACATGCACATTGAGGGAATTCCCAGGACAGGAAACAAACAACATGTAAAAAAACTAAAACACAGGAGTTGAAGGACCTGAAAGAAATTCAGTCTTGTTAAAGTACAGATATGGAGAGCTGGAGAGGATTGTAGTGTGAGACCAAGCAAGAAAGGTAGAAAGGAGTGGATCAAGCTATAGTCCATGTTAAGGAGTTGAGACAATCCTGGGAACCTTAAGAAGGTATGGAATGGTATGAAGCACAGGAAGGACATGATCTAATTCACCATCTTGTTGACCCAAGAAAGACTGGAAGTAAAAAACTAGTAGAGTGACAAATTCAAGACCAGTGGAGGGAATTATCAAAAATGCAGGAGTTAGAGAACTATTAGGATTAAAGTACTATTGTACAGGTTTGGCAGAGGAAGTTGGAGAGTGAGCATGAGAGTAAAAGGGAAGAGGTTTAGAAAGAGATGCACAAAGGAGGGACAGAAGAGCAGGGCAGAGCTACACAGGGTGGGAGAAACAGAGTGCTGAGTGGATATCCCTGGAGTTATCCCTTGCTTTGGGAGAGAAACAAGTCAGTTTGTCAAATGCAAGCCAATTGTCACTGTGATGCAGTTACACCAAGATGAATGCATTTGATTTAGACTGTTGTTCAAGTTAAAAAGTAGTTTTCTTCACCTAGCTCATTCTCTCCATTGAATAGATAATCTTTTACAAATGTGTACCCATCTACATGCATTGCACATTATCTAGAAGACAGCTGGGAAAGGCATTTTAGTTTTTATCACATTTAAATAGTTATGACATTGGCTTGTGTAGATTTTTCTTCTTGTTTCCATTCTATAGGCAGGGGTTATAGTAGAAAGAGTGGAGACCTTAGATTTATTAGTCTTTCGACTGAATTTTGACTATCTCCACTTACTGGCTATGCAGGGTTGGGAAAATTACTTAATCTCTCCATGCCTCCATTTTGTTGTATGTTAAGAAGAAATGACTGTTCTTGTATCAATTTGCTATTGATACATCACAGACCACCTCCAAAATGCAATGGCTTAAAATAACAAGCATTTATTAGCTCACAATTCTCCTCTAGGCTTAGCTGTTTTGGGTATGTCTCATTTGTGTGTTTATGGCCAATTGAGGGTTGGGTGGGAGCTGCTTTGCTGGTCTTGCCTGGGCTGCCTCACATGCCTGCACTTCAGCTGTAATGGGTCATCACTGGCCCATTTCTCGCTTGTCCTCCAACAGGACAGCCTGTGCTTGTTCTCATGGAGGCAGGGTGGAATGTGCCAGACCTCTTAAAATTCTAGGCTCAGATCTGGCTCAGCATCACTTCTGCTGCTTTGTCTTGGCCAAAGCAAGTTACAAGGCCAGCCTTATGATTCAAGAGGGTGGAGAAACAGATTCCCCCACTTGATCAAGGGAAGAGCTGCAGAGTCACGTTGCAAGGGGTTTGGGTATAGGGGGGGGAAGAACAGTGATCATTTTTGGAATCTCCCACATGGTTATCTGCACAGGTGGGAGAAATCGATGAGAACATACCGTAAGGGCTAGTTTAGTGTCTGGTGCACATACGCTCAGCACCTAGTAACGTCTCCCTTCCTACAACTACAACAGCAAGATCAGACATGATATAGAACCCCCACAGCATGCTGCTATAGGGGGAGGTGATAGAAACAGAACAGATAAACTTTTTAATCTATGCCTCAGCATTATCTGTGCCTTTCCCAACCAGCAAGTGTTTTTAAAAAAGATTTTCAAAAGAGCAAAATTATAGGCCTTGCTTTTAGAAAAAGTAGGCAATGTGGTCTCTCTCTTGCTCTTCTTTCTTTTTTTCCCCCAAGAATACCCTCAGAATGATAGGACTTCACCTTCTCTTCTCTAGAGGAACAATGCGTTATTTTCGTTTGCCTTTGATCACCAGTGATTCACTTTAAAGGCAGCGCTGCTGGAAAAATGCAGAGAGTAGAGTTGCAATCAGAAAAATGACTATGTAAAAAATGGCATGCTCTGACTTTCTGTCTTTGTTTCCCAGAAGGTTTTGGAGTTTTGTGTCTTTTTTTTGGTCACTTCTTCATTCCTTTGCCAGTTGAGAACCAGCCAGGCTAGGGAAAGGTGGGTTGGATCATAATCCTCTGGCATTTCTCATCAATATTCTGATTTCGGCCAGGAATTAACTGGGGAGTGCCTTCTTGTGGAATTTGCCAAGAAGACACTTGGCCTAAAGATGACAAGCAGATAAAATAAGGTTTTTACTTACAAAATAGGCCAAAATGATAGATTAAGTTAAATTATCATTCTGGTAACATCACAAAATGTATCAAAAACCTGAAAATTATAGAGTTTTCACCTCAACTAGTCTAACTTTATTCTAAGGAAACAAGTGAGAAATGTGTGTGTGTGTGTGTGTGTGTGTGTGTGTGTGTGTGTGTATGTATATTTAAAATAAGTCTTTAATTTGGGATAATGTTAGATTTACAGAAAAGTTGTGAAGATAGTACAGAAAATTTCCATATCTTCTCACCCATTTTCTCCTAGTGTTAACATATTATATTACCATGGAACATCTGTCACAAACCAGAACTGGTATATAACTATTAAGTAAACTCTAGACCTCATTTGGATTTCATCTGTTTTTCCATTAATATCCACTTTCTGTGCTAGGATCCAATCTAGAGCACCACATTGCATTTATGGCCCTGTTTCAATATCCTCCTTTCTATGATAGTTTCTCAGTCTTTCGTCTTTTTTTTTTTTTTTTTTTAAGATGTTGACAGTTTTGAGGAACACTGGTGAGGTATTTTATAGACTGTCCCTCAATTTGGAGCACCTGGGTGGCTCAGTCAGTTAAGTGTCTGACTCTTGATTTTTGCTTAAGTCATGATCTCAGGGTCCTGAGATTAAGCCCTGTATTGGGACTCATGCTCATTGGGGAGTTTGCTTGAGATTCTCTTTCTCTCTGCCCCTCCCCACTACTTGCACTCTCTCTTTCTCTATCTCTCAAAAAATGAAAAATAAAGGGTGCCTGGGTGCCTCAGTTGGTTAAGGGACTGCCTTCAGCTCAGGCCATGATCCAGGAGTCCTGGGATCGAGCCCCACATCGGGCTCCCTGCTCGGCAGGAAGCCTGTTTCTCCCTCTCTCACTTCCACAGCTTGTGTTCCCTCTCTGGCTATGTTTCTCTCTGTCAAATAAATAAATAAAATCTTTTAAAAAATGAAAAAAAATGTCCCTCAGTTTGTTTTTGGTGTTTTTCTTATCATTAGACTGGCATTATGGATTTTTGGGAGGAATATTACAGAGATGCCCTTCTTGGTATTCTTGTCATATTACATCATGTTATATGATATAAATGCTCATAGAAGCATTATATACCATAGTGGGAAATTGGAAACAAATGCCCAAGAGGATTAGTTTAACAGATTTTGTTATATCATATATGGGGACATCATAGCCATTATAAATTGTGTATGTTACTATTTTTACTTTTTACTTATTTTACAATTTTATTTATTTATTGAATAGAGAGAGTGTACATGCAGGAGGAGCTGCAGAGGTAGAGGGAGAGGCAGACTCTCCATTGAGCAGGGAGCCTGATGTGGGGCTCGATCCCAGGACCCTGGGATCATGACCTGAGTCAAAGGCAGACATTTAACCAACTGAGCCACTCAGGTGCCCCATTATTTTTAGATATTACCTACCTACATGAAAATGTATGTTGCAAAGCAGGATATATGGTATGACTGAATTTCATGATTTTAAATATCTTTATATATACATGGTTTGGAAACTCTGAATAATATCCCAAAGGGCCCTATGAGGAAGACACTTGCATTCTAGAATCTGGCCCTTAGGGCCTTGTGGCCTGGCCCTCTCCTGTTATAGCAGTGTACCTTCCTCCCATAGGAGCCAGTATCCACTGCCATACAGAGTCCCCCTGTGACTCAGAAAGCAGGTGGCCTTCCTGGGGCAACTGTACACATCAGAAAGTTATATCCCATTAGAAAGAATACATGTTTTTCAAAGGTACCATATACACAATGGCCCTAGTGATGTCTCCTAGAATTATTGCAAGGAGTAAACAAGGTAACACAGAGAGACAACATGTGTGAAAATATCTGACCCAAAAGATAACTATTCATGCTGGTCAACCCTGAAGAATCACTAAGAAAGCAGAAGGAATAGGAAGAACAGGTCTTATGAGGGAAGAGATTCTGCTTAGGTTAATCCTGTTCTTCCTTTAAATCTTCTTTGTGGACATTTGGATTCACTCTTCCAGAAATGACCCTCTGGTGGTTGCCTGAGCATGTCAGTGGGAGCAGATCTTGTCTTTAGTCTATGGGATGAAAGTAAGCTCCCATCCAGGGGTCTCCTGTGGATTACCCCTGTGAGGTTCATTTTCTGTTCCATGCTTTTCCCTGCATTATATGATCCTGAAGAACGAAGGCAATGTGTTTGTCAACCCCAGGACCAAAGAGGGTGTGTAGCATTGACTAGATGCTCAAAATGTTTTGAATTAATAAAGATAACAAGATAAGTCCTCTGTCCTGTTGAAGCCTCCTCACTCCCTTTCATCCTTCCTATCTTTTTCTCCCTTTAAGGAGTTTGGTGTGGTATAACTGTCTCTCCAAACTCTTAAAACTGACCATTAAAAATAAGAATGTAAATAAGTTTCCCACCTCTGGGCTTTTGCACCACCTTGCTATCTCCCACCTTCCTGGAATACCCTTCTCCCTAGTCTGCATGCTTCTCGTTTCTTACTTTTTAGGTCTCAGTTCAAATGTTCTCTCTGTAGAGGGTCCTTTTTTGAAAATCCCATTTAAAGAAGCATTTCTTTAAATTAAGCAATTTAAATGGAGACTCCTGTCTCATCATTTTTTTTCTTTCAAGAGGCTTATTATAATCTATAGCTATTAATTCCTTTTCTTCTTTTCTTTCTCACTCTCCTCTCTCCTTCTCAATCTCATTTTCTCTTTTTCATTTCCTGTCTCCCCAAAGTGACTGATGACAATGCCGTGAGGACAGAGACCTTTACAATCCAGTCCATCACCGTATCCCTAACCCTACAGTAGTGCTCAATAAATATCCATTTAATGAATTCACTGAAAAGACACCTTGCTCTAGGATGTCCCCAACTCTAGTATTTTCCCTGCCTCAATTTAATACTAATATCTGATCACCACTACTTGCTCAACATTCTTCAGTGTCTTCTGGCTGATTTCTAAATGTTTTGATTTTACAGAACAGATCCTAAAACATATTTCTTGGTTTGTCTTTGGCTCCTAAGTACTTATATTTTACCAAGTAAGGACTTCTAAAAAATGACAAGACCAGGGTGCCTATGGATGGCTCAGTTGGTTAGTGTCTGACTCTTGGTCTCAGCTCAGGTCTTGATCTCAGGGTTGGGATTTCAGGGCCTGTGTTGGGCTCCATGCTGAATGTGGAGCCTACTTGAGAAAAAAAAAAAGGTTAAGACCTCACAAACAATTGACGATAAGACATAGTAACTAAGATTTAAAGTAAAAGAAAATGAAAAGATCATCTAAAAAATTTAGCTGTTCAAAAAACGTGTTTTTCTCATTTCACTATGGAGTAAGGAAAATTTTGGAAACTCCTTAAAGATTTGGGAATAAATGACTGATGGGGTAAAAACAAATCTCTGTAAGTAAATCTTACAGGGCTCTTTTTTTTTTTTTTTTTTTTTTTTTTTTTTTTTTTTTTTTTTTTTTTTTTTTTTTTTTTTTTTTTTTTTTTACAGGGCTCTTTATACAGGCACATCTTGCTTATTTGCTTCAGTCCTTGCTCCTTTGTCCCCCTTTTTGCCCCAGGTCTAGTAGGTTACTCAGTTGCTTCAGGTTCCTTGTTCCTTGATCAGACCATGCCTGCTGTTGACTTGAGCCTTTGTGTTCTTTCCTTAGTTTTTTGCTCTATACCTGGCTGGTCAATTTCTATAGCTTATGAAGATAAATATTATTAGTGTTTTCTGTGGTGGGAAAAAAAAAATCAAAACCACACAAAAAGTGAAATAGAGAATGGAATGGGAGCCTTGACATAAGCATGTATGGACCAGAATCTGATGATACTCTCCAGAAGAATTTCATTACGCAGTTGTGGCCAGAGCCATGGCCTGGATTTGAAACTCCTCTCTATAACTAACTAGCTATGTAGATTTTAACAAGGTACTCAGTCTCAGCCTCGGTTTGTTAACAAGACAGAACAAAAAAGATGTGATACTCACCTTGTTAGGTTGCCATGAGACTTAAATATGATAATGTTCTTAAATCATTGAGCCAAGTTTCTGACACATAGAACAGGCTCACATATTATGTTTTTTTCTCTAGACATTTATCAACCTCTTTTTCAGGAAAATGAAGAGCAAAGCTATTCTTCAGCTGAACTATAAAATATGGGATAATTATTTTGGGTACCATTAATGTCCATTTTCTCCCTTTCAGCCCACTTGGCATATGAAATGAATGATTAATAATTATCTCATTGTGGGTACATACATCATTTTATTTCTTTTAGCCAAGATCTTATCCTATACTCTGTCCAAAGTAAAGGAAACTGGAAAGAAAATTGTTTATCCCAAGACATTAGTAGAAAATTGTCCAGTGAGTTTCTGAGGGTATATAAGTTATAAATAATACTTGGATATTATAAAAAGCTGAAAACAGTGGCTCATATCAATTGGAAGTTTTATTTTTCTTATAATAAAATTGATCATGTGATCATGTGATTGCCTTTTGTCACCAAAGATCCAGGGCCCCTTTATCTTTCTACTTAGGCTGCCTTGGCAAAAACTGCTGCTTCATAGTCACATGATGGCTGATCTACCATCACTTTCAGGCAGAAAGAAGGGAGAAAATGGAGGTAAGAAAGACGGTAAGAAAATAAAGATACATGTCATCTGAGTCAGTCTATTCTTCCCTTGTAAGACCATCATAGAAACTGTCCTATAACTTCCACTGCCATCTCAATGGCTAGACCAGTGTTGCACAGTAAAACTTTCTGTGATGATGGAAATGTTCTGTATCTGATCTGTGATGGTTAGCCATCTGAGACTATTAGTATTTAAAATGTGGCTAGTATGACAGTGAAGGGAGCCATCAACAAAACAAAAGGCAACCTACAAGAGGAGCCTGGGTGGCTCAGTTGGTTAAGCATCTGACTCTTGATTTCTTCTCAGTTCATGATCTCAGGGTTGTGAGATCAAGCCCTGCATTGAGCTCTGTGCTGGGCATGGTGTCTGCTTAAGATTTTCTCTCTCCCTCTCATTTGCCACTCTCTGGAAAAAAAAAAAAAGGCAACCTATTGAATGGGAGAAAATATTTGCAAATGATATATCCAATAAGGGGCTAATATCCAAAATATATAAAGAACATACAATTCAATAAAAAAAACCCCACAAAAACCAATCTGATTAAAAAGTGGGCAGAGGACACAAATAGACATTTTTCCAAAGACATACAGATGGCCAACAGACACATGAAAAGATACTCAACATCACTCATCGTCAGGGAAATGTAAATCAAAACCACAATAAGATATTACCTTACACATGCCAGAATGACTGAAATGAAAAAGACAAGAAATAATGAGTGTTGGCAAGAAAGTGGAGAAAAAGAGACCCTCATGCACTAGTGGGAGGAATGTAAATTGGTGCAGCCAATGTAGAAAGCAGTATGAAGTATCTTCAAAGGATAAAAAAAAAATAGGAATACTATATGACCCAATGATTCCGCAACTGGGAATTTACCTAAAGAAAACAAAAGCACTGATTTGAAAAAATATATGTAGTTCTGGGTTCACTGCAGCATTGTTTACAATAGCCAAGATATGGAAGCAGCCTATGTGTCCATCAATAAAGGATGGATAAAGAGGATGTCACACACAGAGAGATATTACACAGCCATAAAAAGGGATGAGATCTTCTGATAGATGGACCTAGAGGGTATTATGCTAAATGAAATAAGTCAAACTGAGAAACATAGCATAGGATTTTACTCATGTGAATCTAAAAAAAAACAAAACAAGTAAATAATAAAACTGAATCAGATGTATAAATACACAGGATAAACTGATGGTTTCCAGAGGAAAGGTGGGTATGGGCATGGGGGTAAGGGGTAAAGGAGAGAGGGGGGCACAGGTTTCTAATTATTGAGTGAATACTTCATGGCAATAAAAGGCACAGCATAGAGAATATAATCAGTGACATTATGATAACATATAGTGACAGGTGGTAGGTACACTTGTGATGGGCATAACATCATGTACAGAGATGTTGAATTGCTATGCTATACTCCTGAAATTAATGTAATATTGTGTGTCAACTATACTTAAATTAAAAAAAGGTAAAAGAAAGAAATTGACCCTGCTGGACCTCAATTTGAGACACCTGTCCTACAAAACTGTGAAAAAATAAATTTCTTGTTGTTTAAGCCAAAAATAAAAATTTTGAAAAATGTGGCTAGTGTGACTGAGGAAATGAATTTTTAGCTTTACTTTATTTAAGTGGATTTAATAAATAAATTTATTTTTATTTAATAAATAAATAATTAAATAAATAAATAAATAAATTTAATAAATTTAAATTGAGTTATATGTGTCTGGTGGCTACCGTGTTATTGTGCAGGGCTGGACCTTTTTTACATGACTATCCTATCTGCAAGAGAAGCTGAGAATTGTGGGTTTGGGGCCGAGCATATTGCCACCTCCCACAAAATTGTGCTTTTCTTCGTGGGGAAAAATAAACAAACAAAAATGATTACAGGCTAGATAAATAGTAGTCTCTGCAACAGAGTGGTAGATACATAATGACACTCGGTAAACCAGAAGGAATGGAGTCTAAATGGGTTTATCACAAACATGAGGATTAATATGGAGGAGCCGACATAATGTAGCTAAAAAACAGAATCCCAGAGCAAAAGTTCAGTTCAAATGCCTTCTTTTCATGAGGAGGAGACTGAGGCTTAGAGGAGCGACTGAGAGGCTTAAGTAAGACATAAATGGGATAAACTGCTCTGAAATAGTAGCTGATTTAGTGTCCTTTCAAACATCACCTGTGGTAAAACACAAACTCTCAGAAAATGCTCTGTGCCCCCCCTTTTTTTTTTTAACATAATGAAGAAAAGCTAGAGGGATTTTGATGCCATCTATTGGTAGACAGTAGTATAAGTCACCCCTTCATAGCATAGCTTGTTACTGATGGGTGAGGCCCCGAGGTCATACAAGGTGCCATCTAGAAGAATCACAGGGGAAGGTCGGATCTCCGTGTCAGCTTGGAAAATGTGTATGTATCACTTCTCTTCTGACTCTTAGCATCCTGGAAGGGCTTTCTTAGAGCTTTCCTTTCTGCTTTCCAGTAACACAGCTTGTCTCAGGCGTATACAAGAACACAGAGGAAGACCTATCAGTCAGTTCTCAAAATCACATGAAAAAGAAAAAAGAACACATTTTTTTTTTAAGCTATAAATAACCCTGGGGGGAAATGCAAGGTTTTATTTGATCCAAAGCCTCAAAAATAAATCCTGTTATTTACAGCCATCCCTTTGACTCGTTGAGTATATGTAACCATCCTACAGCTTGAAAGAAAAAAAGAAAACAGAAATTCAATTTCAAAACAAAATGCTCACCCTGACTCACTCAGGGAAAGATCCAGGGATTTTTAGCGCAGGGCATTGACTCCCTGCCTGTTTTTCCCCTTCATCATCTGCTTCCCTTAAAAAATGGTATCAACTGCATTGGTAAGAATCCACATTTCTTCCCTTTTGTTCCTTGGCTCCATTCCAGCATTTCCCTTGTCACATTGATGGGTGGGGTGCCTTTCATATTGGCATAGGACAGTGAGCGGATGTCTCCCTTATGTTATCAAATGGAGACCGCGCGAGGGGATCTACTCAGAACTGGAGCCTCCTTCGCAGCTTAGGAACACCAGGGGCACCGTGACTCTGTGGCTTGGATTTAGATAGTTTTGACTATGGCTGTAGAACCCAGCTGCTCAGAATCCACGAAGAGGAGAGTTGGAAGGAGGTGAGTGATACAGATACCGGCATGTCGATGTCACAATTGCTGAAGGGACTCCGGCTGGTGAGCAACTTGCTGTGGGGGCCGAAGCATAGCCATAGTTCATTAGCGGGTTATAGATCTTCATTTACAGAGATGAGCTGTTGATTTTGTATGAGAGGTAGGAGTAAATTCTTTTTTACTTGTGTCCTGTGAAGAACCTCTTTGAATTTACCTTCAGTGTCGTGCCTTGAAAAAAAAAAATCCAAGTTTCTGGGAAAAAAGCTGTATGTGTGTTCTGCACACTGGCTTGCAGGCGACTGTTTGTTTCTAATTAGGGAGCTGAAGCCGGCTGGCCGGGGAAACCATATTTGTCATAAGTTGTATTTGGTTTGTGTGTCTGTGCTTTTAACATGGGGGCCAGAGATGATTGTATTGGATTCTTCCCTGTGGGTTCTGACTCTAATGTTCTCCATGGTTCATGTGTTCAGCCAATCTTGTCCCTGCAGAGCCTGCTTGCATTAATACTCCCTGTTCTCTCATTAACTAGTTGTGTTCCCTAGACTGGGCTTTCTGACCACTCAGACCCCAGGTTTGTTGTAGAAATCATGAAACCTACCTGGGCAGATTGTTGGGAAAATTAGATGGGATGGTCAATAGAGTGCCTAACAGATTGCCTGGGAATAGTACATGCTTGGCACAACTTAATTCCTTTCCTCTCATTGAGAAAATAAGAGGTTTGTGTTAACTGATCTCTAAGGTATTTTTTTAAAATTTAATTTAACAAATGCTTATTGACTACCTGCTAAGTGACAGATGTTGAACTGGGCATCGGGATCACAATCACAAACAAAACAAAACAGACCTTCGCTTCACAGGACTTAAATTTCAGGGAACAAAATCAACTGGCAAAGAAATGCATAATCACTTTCCTTTTTCCCCCCTTCATCTTTGCAAGTTCAATCCAGCTCAAACTTCAAGTTCATTACTGAGGCTACTTCTTAATTAAACCTGAAATACTTTCTGACTTAATATTTTCTTATTTAGTAAGCATAGACTGATTTTGCCCACTCAGCATCAACTCCCTTATTCTTGGTAGGAAGATCTTGAAACTATAATGGAGAACATCCCTATGTTTCACTCTGAGTTGATATGGATTAGGTGGTGGTCCACTTTGGCTCCAGGAGTGTGATAGAGCACATGGAATGCTCCCAGACCTTGTGGAAGGGCTGGTGCTTCAGTGCTATCCCCTATCTCGGGGTGCATTGATTGGCTTATGTTTAGCCACATGACTCAGGTTCTTTGAATCCAAGGATCTTCATTGTACAGCCAAGCTCCTTAAGATCCTAGAGTCAATGTTTAGTGTTATCCTACTTCAGAAGGTCTTGAGAGTTGAGCTGAGGGAAAAAATATATTGTTTTTTTTTTCTTTCTGAAGATTCTTCCCCTACATCTCAAACATCTTCCTAATTGTCTTGATAGAATCCTTAGTGGGGCACCTGCTCCTTATTGCATTATTTCTCCATCTCTGCCTTTTGAAATTGAGAACTCAGTGGTTTGTGAAAAATTCTTGGCTGATAACCTCTACACATGAAGAGCTGTCTTGTTAAGAGTGTGGGGAGGAAGAGCCGCCTATCTCCCTGTGTTCCTGTCCATATTATATTGTAACACCCTCCCTGTGTTCCTGTCCATATTATATTGTAACACCCTCCATGTCATCCCAATGTCAGACTTTTTTTCTAACCCTTAAAGATTCTGAAGTCCAATATGTGATTCTGACAATACCTGAGAGATGGTGTGGCAATATGCTGACAGAATAGTTGTCTAGTTTACCCGCTGTTGCAGAAACAATCAAACACAACGCACAGTAAGTCCTTCTATTCCTCATTTATCTGAATTTGACTTTGAATAACTTTTGGAACAGCAAAGCCATACTTGCTTCCTAAAGTGCTTCATAACATGTGGCAGTAGTTACCCCTTACATAAGACAGCATATTTCTATATATTTTAAAACATAGTACTTTCTAAGTCAATTTCTTTACCTTATACTTATTTGTGAGATGGATGTACTCACGAACACGTGTGATGAAGAAAACCCTCCTCCATTCAATTAGTCATGCATTTATTTACTGAAAAAAATAAATATTCGGCTCCTACCATATGCCAGGCATTTTTGTGCCACCCTGAAGATACGGAAGTGGGCAATACATCTTCATCTTTGGTGGCAGTTGAGCATCCATTCAAGAAGTTTCCTTGAATGTGTGCAAAAAAAAAGTATTACTCCCACCCCCTTCCAGATATTATTGCTTTATTCTGAAGTGGAGATGAGGTCTAGGCATTTGGAGAACTCAGTTAAGGTCCCCAGGAACCCGGCGTGAGCGACCGAGCCCAGGCGGCAGCACGCCCCACCATCCAGTGCCAGCGCTGGGCGGGGCCGCGGACTCGGGTTCCCGGGGCAGAGCTCGCCTCCGCCGGAACCCCCCAGGGGGCGCTCGCGCGGAGGCTTCCCAACTAGTATCTCTCCGGTTGCCCGGCGCGTGGGTTTCGTCAGAAGGTGGAAATCTCTCTGAGAAGCTGCCATCTCCCCACCACCCTCGCGTCCCCGTCTCTTCCTCCCTTCCTTCCTCCCGTCTCCTCTCGGTTCCCTCCCGCTTCCTCCCCGTACCCTCCACTTAACTCCCTGAGTTTGCTGAGAGCTCAGCCGCCACCTCCAACATTTTCACCCTTTCCCCAGCCCCCACTTCCAAGGATGGAGTCCGGGTTTCCGGAGAGACCAAACTCCCCTCTCAGCATCTTTCCCGTCCGCTGTTGCTAAAGTGACCTGAGAGGACGAAGTGGGGGAGGGCGTCCGACACCCCCGCCCCCCCTCACATCACCACCAACTACACTACCAACCACCTCCACTCCACAGCCGGATTCTGCATCCTCGGGGTAGGAAGACCTAGTACCAGGTTCGATTATCTTCCCACTCTTCGAGGTTGGCACCTCCAGGTAAGTAGATGACAATTCTGCATTCCTGTGTTCTTGGGGCATTACGATGGCAAAGTCCTTTGGGGCAGCTGCGTAGCAAGACCAACTTTTGAGATGCGCTGGGTTTCGCTCAGATTGGCTTGTTTATCACTGTTGTTGTTTTAAGAAGCAGCTACGAGCACAGTCTTTAATCCGAGGGAACTTTCATTCCATGCCTCTCGTCTTCGGCTGTCCGCCCAACTCGCCCGGATGGGGTGGGGCGCTCTGGGTGGGGAGCAAGCCCGCGGAGGGGACCGCAGCACACCTGCCGGGAATCCGGTCCTGCAAGTGGTGGCGGGGGGAGGGGGGGCATTGCTGTTTTAGAAATCTGGGAGGAGGAGGAGGGGAGCAGAGCCCTGGCTGAAGTTGCAGCTTCCCCTCTGACAGTGAGAAAGCTTTGGGAAATTGTAGCGGTGGCCAGTGGCTTGACCTAGCTGCTGCTGGATTCAGCCTCTCAGCCTCCTTCCTACAACCCCACCCCCCCTTACAATAGGTCCCAATAGTATGTAATTGTGGCTGGGCCTCTCGGGCTTAAAACTAATCAGTAGGCTTGCAAGTCCCTTGATTCAGCCAAGTCCCTCAGCGCTCCTTCTTCTGTTAGATAGTCATGAGGAAAAGGGGACAGGGGTGGGACTGAAGCGACTATTGAAGGGCTAGCGACGGCCAAATAAAGAGATCGCGACCCCTTGTGGGATCACATAAGCCCGTGGAGTGTTAGGGCAGAATCCAGGGAGACAAGTTGGAGGTGATCCCTGCCAAGTCTAAATGTTGATGACCATCCAGTGGAGAGCTGGCTGAAATATTCTTAGGAAGATTCACTCTTTCCCATTGGAAGAAGTGAGGGGCTTTAAGGCTTCAGTTCCCATCCTGCCCTCCACATCCGACCTGGTGTCCTTGCAAGACTGGCTTCCAGTCCCAGAACTTGGGAGACTCCAGGAAATATCACAGACTGCAGAGCTGATCCCTGGGGCAGGCACTTAGGAAATGCCTGCCTTGAGGGTTCCGGAGGTGGAGGGAGGAAAGGTGGGCACAGAAGTGGTGGTGGGTGAGGTAGGGAGGAGTGAATGTCTTGAGAAACTTTGTAAGAGAAATACCTGGAGAGAACACCTCTCCTCCGCCCCTCCCCCATCATACATATTGACCCACTGATGCTGTACGATTTCAGTGCCTTTTGGGAGGAGATGCCTCTGTTCCTATGCACCTGTGTTCAAAACTATGCAAAACCAATCCTCATTCTCTTGTTCCCTCTTGTTGCTTTGCCAGGGATTTTTAAAGCACTGCTCTGATTGTTCTTGGCTCATATGGTTTTCATTTTCCTAAACAGCATTTTTGAGCTGTCCGAGGTATTGAAAGTGTCTTTTGAGACTAAAGCCTAGTAGTCATAGGAAAAATCACCTTAACTTCAAATGAAATATTCTTTTCTCCCTGTTCCTTCTTTTGATTGCATTCTCAAAAATGCTTGTGGGATGTTTTTTGTTTTGTTTTGTTTTGTTTTTGGCTTTATGTCAAAAGAGCCCCTCTCCCCAGATAAACAAGCTTTGCTATAGCATAAATGTTTTGAATCCATGATGATGTATTGTAGTTTGTATACACTACTTAAACTGCATTAGCACATCCCCCCCCCAAGAGTCACAGACAAATGAGAATTTTACTTATTTGATGCCCTTCAAGTTTAAGAAGGTCCCACTTCTTTTTATTACTCAGCAGATAAGACAGAGCTCAGGATGGCTATTGCTGTGATTAGATAACTTCTGATGTTTTCATTTCCCTTAGTAAGCTGCCATTTCTAGATTAAATTCATTTTATTGGTTTGCCTATTTTTAAGAGAGACTGACAGAGTTGCTCTAGCAGATCAGGGGTCTGAGCTCAGAGTAGGTCAAAGGTACTCACATGTAGGGAAGTGGATCAAAATAGGAAGGTTGGCAAATACAGATAGGACACCTGTGTTAATGTGCATACTAATGAAGACCAGAATCTCCTCATTTATCTCTGATGGGAAGATTCTGACAGCTTCACAAGATCAGACTCAAATCACATCAAAACTAGATGATATCCCCTGAGCATTATATAAAAGGAAGTGTCAGTCCATAGCAGGAGTGGATGTTGAATCCTGGGCAGTTTTGAATGGTTGGGTGAGGAGAGCTTCCCTATAATGGAACCAAAGGTCTATTCATGTGTTACCATGTGAAAACTCTCTTGGCCATCAAACTTATACCTTTCCCGTGAATGGTCAGCCTCATTTTTATCTTTCTGGACACACTCCTATATAATTTATTAGAAGCAGGCACAGATGGGGTCCAGTGAGTTTCTCAGCATGAGACAACCACTTTACTAGTGCTTCTAAGTATTCCTTTAAAAATAGTAGCTCTGAGGTTTGTGCATTGTTTTTTAATTGTACTTAAAAGACTTCCTGCTTATCTCCAGGTCTCTGGTAGCAACATAGCATTTTGCTTGAATCATTGATTTTTTTTTTAAGGGTAATCTTGCTTTTAGAGGTTTTAATTAAAAGGTCTCTTGTATTAAAGTGTTTCCTGATCTGCATGTGGATTTCTTATCAAAACAGACCTCATTCCAGTTAGTAGGAAAAAAAAGGTGTTACCTATTTCCAAAGAAGTTTAAGTAGTGTTCCAAAAAATGGGAGATTTGATTCCTCCTATCAAGAGGTGATTTGAGTCCACCATGGCTAAAACCCTTAAGATTATAGTAACTATAAAAATAATCACAGAGAAAAAAGTGGATCAATAGTGGAATCTTTATTCTCATCTGTGTTTTAATCTTTGGGAACCCAACTGGATGTTTTCATATGGTTTGCACCAAGCCTTTTTATGTACCTTGAAATATAATACTCTGGATCATTATGATCACCTTTATTCATAGAAAAGATTTTTCCATTTGGAGGCAAATGTTTTGGAGGTGAACAGTTGATGTTATGTGTCATTAATGACCCACACTTCCAGGGGGATCTGAATCCAGAACAAAGAGTGAGAAGGGCACTTTGATGGCATCAGCCTGACAGATTGGGAAAAAGGCTCTACACTAATTGGGAAAGTCACCTCATGAGTCTTTGTATTTTTTAGCCAGCGACATGGCCAGAAGATCTGTATTTTATTCATTTTGAAGAAGAAAAAGTCTCAGTTTGTTCTCTGTGTTGGATCTTTCCATTTTTGTCTTGCTAATATTTTAAAACAAAACAAAAACCACTTTGGATCCATACAGTCACCCAAAGTCATATTGCCTTGGCAACAGTAGCCAGTACCCCAGAATCACAAAATTCAAGACAGGGAATTTAAAATGCATTAAAAATAAAAATGTCATGTGGTTCAAGACCATCCTATAGTGCATCCAAACTGACCTTCTAGCCTGTAATAATAGAGTTGCATTTCACTCAGCTCTTCTCCTGATTGAATGTAGATGATAAAGAATAGATTACAGGACTTCAGTTCTTTTTTAGTATGTCCTAAAAGCTCTATAATGGTTTTTCTTCCAAGGGAAGCATGTTATGTAAATAAGTGGGTTGGAGTTACAAATCCATTCTTTGAATAAGGTGTTTATGTGGAGGTTGGTGGAAGTCCAAAATCAAGCTCAATAAATGGATCAGGCATGATGTGCTGTCTTTTGTATGATATTGGAAGTAGACGATAGACAGTAAGGACTCAATTAGCACTAAATTTACTGAGTGGATATCTGCTAACACATGTGATTGCATAATGAATTCATCATAGTGCCTACATGTACTTTCTGTCTTTTCTGCACTAGGCATCTCATTTATGTGGGAGCTTTCTGTTTAGTCTATGAATTACTAAATATATATGATATGGTATATGTTTTTCCCAAGTTGTCAAAGCCCAGAAAGTCCTTTCTTTGGCTCTTGTATTCTTTGGAAAGCCTCTTGACAAACACTAGCTTTTAGGTCAGTAAATATTGAAGGTTTGAAGGCCAGTTTTGAAAAGTAGAAGAGAGTGGCAAGGATGCCTTATTTGGAAAAGTTTATTCCAGTTCTCTGATTTTAGCACACTGCTGGGTGGGGGGGATCCAACTTAGAACTGACCTGTTGGTGGGCTCATTTCTAAACTGTCAGTGACAACTTTATCACTTTGAATCTGTGACTCTCCAAACTGGAAGAGAGCTTGGGAATCATTTCTTGATACTAGCTGTTTAATTTGACAGGTGTGAAAAGTAAACTTCAGAGAGATGACTTGCTCAAGATCAGGGGACTCAATCTACAACCCCCCCAGACGACTTCTTTCTCTTTATAGAGACACAAGTTCCCTGGAGATAATTACCATGGTGGTGCCAGTGTCTGGTGCCGCGGGCACTGATAATTTTTACTCAGTTGAGGATAGTGGAGTGGGTGGCTTCTGCCTCCATTGGAGTGTTTTGGGGAGCTGGCTTGGGACTTACAACTTCGCTCTCTCTTAGAGCCAAGGCAATATTTACCCAGTAGATGTGATTACATTTGTACAAAATCATTCTGCAGCCATCTCAGTTAATGTGCCTGTTTTGTGAAGAATTGTTCATGCACAGTCTTAGTTTCCTATTTCAAATGTCATAATTGAATCAATAAAATAAACAAAGAGAGTTTATGAGCGCTTACACTTCCAAAAACTCACAGGGGAATCTTTTGTTCTGTTTTCAATTAAAGGTCCATTCAGAAAGAACAAACTCTAAAATGCTGTTTTCCCATCTTTGACTCAGAACATAACATTTCTAACTTTGTATTTCTTATTACCTAAAAAACTAGAAATATTTCTCCTTGGAAACATCAGGGGAAAAATACAGTATTTCAGGTTAAGTCTAGAAACCTCCTCAGGTTTAAGGTATATTGACCAAGAGACGTTCATTATCGAAGAGATTTCAAACCTCTGCATGACAATTCATCTCTCTTTGAGGGAGAAGAAGAACAAAATTAAGCTAGCAGGGATCTAAGGTGAAGGCCTGCCCCTGGTAGGTGTTGAGACAAGGGGGAAGGGCTGGAGAGAGTTGGCTTTAGAGCAGACAGTCGCTAGAGGGCGCCGGAGCACCGGCAGAGCCCACCTCCTGGGACCATGAACCCTACTTCTAGGCTTAGCGATGGGATTTGACTGAACCCCAAAGGTGTGCTCAGGTATGAAGTATTAGTTTTCTTGGTGCATCTTACTCTCCAGTCCAAATTCCCTTGCTACAGAGAGAGACAAAAGATGTTGCCTTCAGAATCCGGTGGGGTGCTTCCAGTGCCCGTTTGGGTTGTCCAGTCGCTGGACAGCCTGCCTGCTCTTAGGATTCAGCATGATGGGCTGTCCTGAGTCTGATCATCCTCTGTTTCTTCACAGTGGGGCCTCTTACCAGTGGAAGAACTCTGGATTTAGAAATTCTGGGTTTGAATTTGGGGCTTATAGTTTTCAAGCTGCAGACAGAGCAAATCACTTCACCTGCATGAGTGTTAGCATCCGGAAAATAGGGCTGGTAGTGGTTGTGAATGTGGAATGTTTAACAGGGTCCAGTATTTTAGTGGGCAGGCAAATGCTAGCTCCTGTGTCTCCTCTCTTAGGTGTTCCCCCAAAACTTCATCCTTTCCATTCCATCTGAGCTTTCTCCCCTCTCCACACTTCCACCCCCCCCCTCAGCAGTAGGGTCTCATTTATCCATCTGTTGAATAATAATTGATCACAGTGTCTATGCCAAAACCTTTGTGAGGCACTGGGCATAACTTTGGTAGTGACAGGCTTGAGAACAGATATTGAAACTCATGGAGTTAAGTGTGAGGAGAGAGATGAGAAAGTTTTGTGGGTTGAGAGATCTAGGAACCTGGGGAATGGTCCCTCAAGCCCTTTATACTCAGGTGTTTTTGCCTCTCCTTGGATATCAAGGAACCTGATCTTGGGAGGGTGATTCTGAGGGAGAGGAAGGAGCAGGGAAGGGGGAAATCTCACTGAGTGTGCACTTAGGTTTGTATGTCTTTTCGGCAGTGCTGATGGAGGCTCTTAAATCCAATCAGCTCGTACCACCACTCTGTGTATTTTAACTTCATCTGTATCGTAAGATAAATGTCCATATAACTGACTTAATAACAGGAAAGTAATAAATAAACAGGAAAGTGATTTTTAAAGAAGATTTTTTATTATTATTTCTTTATTTGACAGAGAGAAACACAGCGAGAGAGGGAACACAAGCAGGGGGACTGGGAGGGAGAGAAGCAGGCTTCCTGCAGAACAGGGAGCCTGATGCTGAGCTCGATCCCGGGTCTCCGGGATTATGATCTGGGCCGAAGGCAGATGCTTAACGACTGAGCCCCCCAGGCACCCCCAGGAAAGTGATTTTTAAAGGAAACATGAAAGAAGTATAACAGCACAACAAGGAACGCATCACTGAGGGGTGGGTCTGGAACCATCTAAATAAGGATTCTGTTTTTAAAATGTTGAAAGGTGTAGTCAATATAAATATCAATAAAAATGAAAAATAGTAAGGGTTGTAGTAGAATCATTAAAAGAAGTTTTTTATCATTATCCTTCAAGTGACAGAAAAGCTTTTAAGTTACTTGGAGACCCTGGGGGCACAGGGTACCTGATCTGATGTCTTTGTTATATTTTGTACAGTTGTTTCAACAAGTAACTTAGAGACAAAAAGTCCAGTGACAAAGTGGAGAAGTCAGGAAGGTTTGTCAGTGAGAGCTTGTGGATGTCAGAGCAGGGGTGGTTATTTTCCCTGATTAGGTACCGCAGAGTTCCTAGAGTCCACCATTGGAATTCTGTGACTTGAATGATTGTCTATCGAAAGTCTGATAAGAGGAAGAGGGAAAGAAATACTTGGTTTGGTCCAGGAGGGGCTGGTGAATAACATTCATCACTGCTCACGGCCCGACTGAATTTTATCGAGACAGGAAAGTAAATGTTTCTTATGAAGTCAGAGAATTGGAGAGCTGGACAATCCTATCAAATTAGGCACACCCCTTTCCCATTTTTCAGATGAAGAAACTGAGGCCCAGCAAGGTGAACTCATTCATTCCAGGTGTTTCGTGGTTAAGTTAGGGCAAGACAGAGGATTCCACACCTTTTGTTCTGGCGCTGTGCTGGATGCATCTTTCCTCTCCCCTTCACAGGAGCATGACTCTCCCAGTCTTGTTCCCTGCTGGACCCCAATCAGGACCAGGCACCCAGTTGCTGTTTAGCAAGTTTTGGCTGACTGCGTGAACAGTGTTCCTTCCTTCCTCCTTATTCTTATTTAGGAGTGTGCCAAGATATAACTAGGTTGCAATGCAGTTTGGTAAAGACAGATATTTGCCGAGTTTTGTTAGGAAGGGGGCTTCAGCTTTGAAGGTAAGCAGACTTTGTTTGAATTCTGGCTTTGCCACTCAACAGCTGAGTTTGGGAAAATTATCAAGTCTCTCTGAGCCTTACTTCCTTGTTTATAAAAATGGGGATAAAGCAGAGGACCTGCATCATAGGTGTGCACCAAGTGTTACTTTTTTCTTAACCTCTCACTTCTCCTCTCCATTCTTCCCAGAGAAGATTTAAAGGAAGATATAATACCTTTTCAAAAGTGATTTTAATTTATTTCAGATAATGCACATTTATCTTACATAAAAAATAAAATTATTCCACTGTATAAACATGAACACATATATAATCACTACAAATATGTGTTCTGTGGGCTAGATATCATTAATCCTACATTATAAATAATTGGGTCAATGCCAAAGCACTAGCAGCAGAGGAGGACTCAAATCTAGGGTGGCCCCCACCCAAATTCCAAAGCTAGGGTGTTTTGCTCAAATCCCTGTTTCATATGACCTTTGTCTCTCACCCATCCTTCTACAGATGCTTCTCTCACAAAGGCTTGGATCTCTCCTTCTTCATGTGCTCTCATGGCTTGGCAGGGCTCTAGCCTCTGCCCAGTAATGTCACCCTGCATGGCTGTGCCCACTCCCCTGGCGTATCACCAGCCTTTCTGGGAAGCAGCTGTCTAGTGCACTTCTTGCGATAACTCCAGAGTGCCTAGAACCTCCTGGAACATAAATAACTCTCTGTCACCCTGTGTGCATGCCCACTCCCTTAGCGTGTATCCTGCGTTAGTCTAGGTTTGTGGGCAGCTACAGTGTATATTGAAGTTACTCAAAATCAACTCTACACCCCCCTCTCATTTATTAAAAATACCCTCACTGTGGGGAATGGGGAATGAATCTTAGAACACTGGGAAAAAAAATTTAACTAACAATAAAAATAAATTTAAAAAACTCTCACTATATTTTGATTATTCTATATTGTATAATCTAAATTAATGTTTGAAGTGATATAGATCTATTACTATAGACATTGTATATGTAATACAGTATACATTGTACTTAATGAACAATTTATGGGATTTTGGGGGAAGGATTATTTGACTCTGGGTGGATTTTACTTCATTTCTTCAATCATAGCCCTGACCCAGAACATGCTCCATTATATTTACAAGGCTGTACTCTGTGCTTTATATATGTAGGTAGAACTTTTAGTGGAAAATCATAAATTTTTAGTCAGGCACTCGTGGGTTTGAATCCCAGCTCTGCTTCATCTCTTGAAGTTCAATTTCCACAGATGTAATATGAGTAATGATAGTGCCTGTGCCCTAGGATAGCGGGGAGCCTCGAAGGATAAAGTATGCAGCCATAGTGTCCCAAGTGCCCATCGGATTGCGGACACATGGATATTACTCAGATTTTAACTGGTACTGGCTGAGGGCACCCCTCAAAGTTTAAATCTTATGAGTGATTACCCTAATAGGAGTGGCTTGCTATATTGCAAGGGAGTTGTGAAGATTAGGAGTGTGTTTATGAAGGTCTGGTAGAAATCAGCAATAAAATATATGCTTCCCACAGCCACCGACAACCATTTATCTGTCTCTCCTCCCCCTTCTCTGTTCCCACCCACAGATTTTATGCCTAGCCACAAAGATGACTCAAGGGTTGTCCTGGGGTTTCTCTAAGATAAAACTTCCTCTGTTCTTGCTGGTTGTAGCTTTATTTCAGATGCAAAGTATGTTTAGCACTGGCCCCCAGATACCCAGCCAGAATGTAAAATCAATTACACTACCCTGCAAGGTCCAGCAACAGACATTTATTATAGTTGACTTTATGTATCATCTACCTTTGTTCAAAAAAGATTCCAGGCAGCCAGCAATAGACGTATTGGGTACTCTCTGCTATCGAAGTCCAAAATGCTACTTAGCATAAAATACTCTTTTCAGAGAGACCAATGTATGTCTGAGAGCTGTGGTTCTCACACTTCAGGACGAAATCAGAATCTCCTGGAGAACTTGTTACAGCACAAATAGGTATCTTCTGGCCCCTGCCAGGTTCTGATTTGGTCGGTCTAACACTGGAGCCAATTCATGAGCTGATGATTTCCCCAGTGAGGCTGATGCTGCTGGTTTGGGGACCACCCTTTGAGAACCAAGTCTTAAATATTCACTTCCTATAGACAAGCTGTGCATTTTCTATCCTGTGTGGTACAACTGAGAATAGCATTAGTGATAAAGAAAGGGCTCTGATATTTACTGAACCACTGTGATATTGGCTATATGCCAGGCACCTCACGGGTCACCTTATCCATATCATCTTATTTAATCCTCATAACTATCCCATCTATCAATTCATAATTATTTATTGAGACCCTATCATGTATCATGCCATGTGCTGTGCTAGGCTTAGGGGATCTGGAATGAACACAAACATAATCCTGACCCTTTAGATACCATGTTTCAGCAAGGAAACTTGCTTGAGCAGAAAACTATAAGGATAATTAGTCTGATTCATAAAAAATGGAGGCCCAGAGAAGCTGAGTAACTTGGCTAAGGTTACACAGCTAATGAGAGACAGAGGAGACAAAACAAACTTGGAAATGATCTTACTCCAATATGCGTGCTCCTTTCACTAAATCGGAGGTTCTTAGATTTTTTTGGTCTTAAGGCCCCTTTCCACTCTCAAAAATTATTAAAAGCTTTTTAGGTTAACTCTGTCCACATTTAATGTATTGGAAGTTAAAGTGGTCCACATTTTGAGAACTGTTGCACCAAACTATGATGCAAATAGTACCATTTTTCTTAGATTCTCAGCCTTAATTTGTTTCAGGGACTTTTGTAGCCAGAAAACACGAGACACGTCTCATTTCCTCCTAATTTTTTTTTTTTTTTAATACAAGAGCCTCTCTGAATCCTTAGCCTGTATTTCTAGCGATGGCAACTTCCTAAAGAAAAGGCTGACCTGCTTTGGATTTGCTTTCTTAGATTTTTATGTGTGTGTATGCACATTTACGATAAGGAAAGTAACAGTTAAACTATCTATCCCAGACCAAACTGAGATGTGGTGGCTTATATTATTCATTGAAGGATCTCTATCCCAGATGGGGGCATTTAGAAAGATACGTTCATGACACGTGTTGCCTTCAGGGTTCCCCAGGGCACATGGCTACAAACAGGAAGCCCAAGGAAGCAGCTGAGGGTTCACTCCAGCTGCCTAGTTACGGTGGAAGGAAGAGATGAACAATGGGGCTCGAGAGCTGTAGATCCCAGACCAAACTGAGATGTGATGGCTTTATTATTCATTGAAGGATCTCTGTCCCAGATGAGGGCACTTAGAAAGATATAGTTCATGCACGTTCGTGACATATGTTGCCTTCAGGGTTCCCCAGGGCACATGGCTGCAAAAGGGAAGCCCGAGGAAGCAGCTGAGGGCTCACTCCAGCTGCCCCGTTACGTGGGAGGAAGAGGTGAACGCTGGAACTCGAGAGCCATAGCTTTGTGTCACGTTGGCAGCCAAGGTGTGTTTAATTGTGGGCTAATGACTGAAATACTCTCCTTTTCCATCATTTTTATTCATTATCTAATGGGAATGAGAAGTCCTAGTAGTTACTTTCCTTTGGTGTGTAATGGTCTGTGGATGTTCAGACACGGATGCTCTGGCTGGCTTTTAATGCTTTACGGCATCGTTAAGTTTTACTGAGTAAAATCAACCAAATCAGAGCTGACATAACTCAGTGTGGTTCTCAACCGCTGCTCAAGGAATGAGTTCAAATCTCTTTTTATTTTCATAGAAACCCATGAACTAAGGGAGATGTGGCAGCAGGCTTACAGTGGTGACTGAGTTGTAGCGGATCCTTGGTTGAGAAACTGGAAAGAGGGTAAATCTTACAGTGCTTTGCCTCTTTGGTCTTTTTGACAATAAACACCTGGATCACTGGTTCAGAGAACTTTAAAAATGTTTATCCAGATGTTTGGTGTCACGGAGGCACATCCACATCCAAAACAAACAACTAGCGAAATGTGATGCTAGGTGCTCACTTGTCATCTTCCTTCAAAGCAGAAATTTGACACAAAGCATTTCTGTGAATTGACCGGAGGCAGGGTGGCTTCCCTGATGTGGTGTCTTTGTGTTAAGGGCACATTCTGCCGGGTAATTATAACTTTGTGAAGGAATTCCCTTTCTGTAAAGCAGTAGTTGGAGGAGGGCTGGGGCATAAATGGGTTTACCTGCCAGTCTCATCTTCTCTTTACTCACATCAAACCGGAGTCTGTGTGATATGCTCCATAAGGGTCATCTCCTGGGAACCCTTTCAGCCAAGTGTTTTGATGCTGTTTTTAAGTTGTGAGCTTTTTGCCCCAAATTCCCAAATTCAGACTCAATGGGCTCAGGTGAGCAACACTCACTCTCAGTGATGAACCCTGTTGTTTTTGCAGGTTGCTGTGGCCACTTTTGAGATACCCTTTCTCTAAAGCAGACGCAAATAGGAAGGATGATGGCTCCTTACTCCTCACCCACCCACCCACCCACCCTGCCCAGGGAATGGGCTCAGGGAAGATGAGACCTTCTTATTGACTCTTTGAGTCTGCCCCGAGTCTGCCCTGTCAACCAAGCTAAGCAGCCCACCTTAGACATGCTTCCAGCAGGGAAGGGTGGGAGTTATTGTCTATGGGGGCAGAATGATGGGGATCTGCCCGATATCCTAGGAGCATCATCTTTCTTAAACTGGGGAGAAGAGATGATATCTAATTAGGGAGGCACAGTGCTTGGTTACTTAGATGAAAACTTCGGTCCCTCTTTGCTTGGATAGGCAGGAGTAGTTATATTTATGACCCATTCCTTCCCTGTGTTTTATGGATAGTTGTAATAGCTGGTTATAGGTTGAGTCTCTAAACTCCTTGTTCTGTGATTTTTTCTGTATATATACTTTTTAACTTCTATGAATCTAAGGGAGGTTTGAGATTAAATATGACCTGATTAAGGCAAACTTAAGATCTGCAGCCCAAAAAGGTCATTGTCAAATGAGATTCACTAAGGGCAAGTGTCAGCAAAGTATAGCCTGTGGGACAAATCTAGCATGCAGACTTTTTTTTGGTAAATATAATTTTATTGGAACACAATCTCACCTGTTATTGCTGATAGTTATTTGCATTCTACAGTGTCAGAAGCGGGTAGTTGTGACACACCCATGGCCCACACGGCCTGCTATCTTGCTCTTTGCAGAAAACGTTTGCCAGTTCCTATGCTTGGAACACATTAATATATGGCCATCTCCAGATGGGAAACGTACATAGACTTAAAAACATCCAAGGGAGTATTATTCTGAATTTGGGCCATAGACCAAATGACTAAGTGATAGAATCTTGTTGCTCTGTGTTGTGAAGGTCTTGTTCCCAGTAGGTGCTTGCGGGATGAATGTTTGTGAGTTTCTAGATGAATGATTTATGGTCTGAGTTCCATTTCCCCATTCATAAAACCAGAGTATCTGATTTGATCTCTAAGGGTCCTTCTTGCAGGAGTATTTTCTGTATGAGAGAGAGAGGAGGCAAGACACCCTTGGACCCTAGTCTGCCAAAGTGACAGCCACAGCCTCTTGAGTCACCATTGGTCATGTTCATTTAGCATCAGCTGGAATTATTATGCGGGGTCAAAAAACATGACGGTTCACTGTCACAGTGTTATTGGGTGTCCTACATGGAGAGAGACATGGGGATTTAACAGCTGAGAGCGTCAAAATCATGCCAAATGCTTTTTCTCAGTCGGTTTATAGAGATGGGCTTGAAGAACATGTTTGTTGTTCATGCTCAGCAGCTCTTGATATAATCTTGGGCACATACCAGATGTGCCTGATGTCCCTCTGCTCACTGACCAAAATCAGGTGGAAATCACACTGTTCCCATACAGGTGGGTAGAGAGCTATTGATTGCCTTCTTGGTGGGGGATGGAGGAGGGAGAGGTGATGGTAATCTCCTGGCTCTTACCGTCCTCCACCCCTGGGGGGAAGGGAATAAGATTGGCATCACCTAGAAGAAGAAGTCATGCTCTGTGGTCTGATTTGGGTAGCCAACTCCTGCTTCCAAGCATAACTGTGCCTTCATTAGGAACTCAATTCCCACTGTCCCCTTTCCTGAGGAAACAGTCAGGGTTTCCATGTGCTCAGTTCCACAGGCTTGACCAAGGGGTTATCATTTATTAATTTGTTCATTTGGGAAGGTGACAATGCTGCCTTTGCTGAGGCAAGCAGAGCCTGGTCCTCCGTATCCACATCCCACGCTGCACCCAGGTTTCCTTTCAGGCACCCCAGCATCCAGAGCACGGGATGCAACGGAGCAACCCTGCCTGCCTCCTCTCTGGTAAGTGCCTTACTCACTGGCGGTGGCGGGTTGGAGAGCTGAGAGCAAGCAGGATCCCAAGTGGCTTCGGGGCTGAGGAGGGGAAAGCCCACTCACAAGCTCTTGGCTTTGACCTGCAGGACTCACACCACTTCCCATTCAGAAATAGGAGGGGAGGAGGAGGACGGGACAGGGCAGACACTGGCACCATGCAGTTTGTGCCACGTTCGGACTCTGGGACCCGAAGCTGCATGCACAAGGGTGTGTTGTATGGAAAGTCCTTCTGTCTGAGGAGCGGAATTTATTCCTTTTTAGGATGTTAGTTTCCCAGAGCTCCTAATTTTTAGAATTTCTGAGAGCCATGAGTCTCAGGACTGGATGCAGAGAGACTGGCTAATGTCACAGTTAATAAAGTGGCAGCCTTGGGTCAGGTGAGAGCATTGAGGCACATGTTTCTGAGCCCTGAGTTTCCTACTGGTTGACTCTCATATTCTGTTTTTTAAAGTAAGGGAACGGGGCTCCTGGGTGGCTCAGTCGGCTAAGCGTCTGCCTTCAGCTTGTAGAGTCCTGGGGTCAAGCCCAGAGTCATGCTCCCTGCTCCAAGGCAAGTCTGCTTCTCCCTCTGACCCAGCCCCCTCTCATGCGCTCTTGCTCTTTCAAATAAATAAATACAACCTCAAAAAAAATGAAGTGGACAAATCATATGCATATGATTGTAAACATTCTTTATTCCTTTACGTTTGTGTCTTCATAGGTCCCAGTTACTGTGTATTTACCTTCATTCGTCAGATTTATTTTTCAGATGTATGGTTGCAGACTGATGAAATACCATGTCTTTTATCTTGAAATAAATTCATTTAAACCTTTCATCTAAAACAAGAGCTATCTGAGTATTTCTGCTACTCGCTACCTAGGGCTTAAATTTCATGTGCTCTCAAGGCAAAGTCTTCGAGTTAGAAGTTCCTTTGGGTAAGAGATGGCACTGTTTCTGCAGCTTGGAAATGAAGATGCTGATATTCAGCTTCACAAAATTGGACATAATTTAAAACTTTAACATACTTCCCTGCTTGCTTTATTTGTAAATGTTGGTCCTGGCATGAGAACCTCAGAGCTTTTCCTATTTTCTTATTTCACATCTCCTTAGGAACGTGCAAAAGGAAAGGTAATAAGGGACAATCTTTTCAAGATAAAACATGATTCATAAAGGTGACAGCCATGCCATATGTGAGCAGTGATTAACGGCTATAGAGTCTGCTAACGGCTTTTTAAAAATAAAGTGATAAAGCAGATTTTTCCATTATTTCATGTTTCAGTGCTTGCTCAAGTGCATCGCCCTGATTTTTCTCAGCTTCATTTTATTCTGTAGCACTCGAATCACCCTTCATGTCGCTGCAGTGCTATATTAGGGCTTAGTGAACTATTTCACATACATCCCTGGTCATTCTTCCAGTGATATTTTAAGTTTCAAGATGATGTGGTAGATTACAACTGTAACCTCTAAAACCGCTTGTTTTATTTCTGTAGAGCATGTTTGGGTGGACAGAAGGGAGAACGTTTCAAGGCTTGCTCACTTGGAATTGGTTTACTTTGAGTCGTGATGGCAGTGGGCATGGGCTTAATGAAGTGTCACGGGTTTAAATGGCCTTCCCCTGCCATCGCCAGCAGATGCAGGCTGCAGGGTTGGTGGATATGGACAGGCACAAAGACTGTTCATGTCTGAGATGTGTGATGGAAAGGGAGGAAGGCTTGTATTTGAAAATTCACTTGTCATTCTAGTGAAATAGGTTAATTTTAGGATATGCATTTTCATGAAATTCAGTTGTCTTTGGCAAGCTAACTGGGCATGCTTTTCCTGACTGATGAGTCCCCAGCAACTTGCCTAATATAGAATGATAGTTTTGATCTTGTTTGGGTCACCATTCCCTTGGAGGATCTACAGAAAGCCATGGACTTTCTCACCTGAAAAGCAAACACATCTATTTGTACCCAAGTCTGCTTCTAATTTCAGGAGTTTATGGATGTAGACCTCCTTTCCCCACCATAACCCCTTCATTGTCTCCTCAGTGGACGTGTGCCCATGGCAAATTCTTTTTAAAAAAAGTATCATGTGAACACTTACAATGTTGTGGCATTTCTGTTAGAGGGAAAGGGGAACTCTAGAGCTGGAGACATCTTGGGAAGCCCAGAGCTGCCAGGGATCTATTTTTCTTTTCTTTTCTTTTCTTTTCTTTTTTTTTGTTACCACAAAGAGCTGTGTATTCGTCAAGAGTTTGTCAAGATTCCAGCCTTCCTGTGTTGTTCGGGGCACAGTCCAGGCTGAATATCTGGGTCTTCAGGGACAGGTGGAGGAGGTGTAATGGCAGCACATCAGGGGATTGGCAGTGAGGGAGGCATGGCTGGATGCCAGTCAGTATCCTCAGAGGCACTCCTCTGCCCCCGCCCCATGGAGCCTTGGAGCCCTGATTCCCTGATGGGCTACCCGGGGAGCCAGTGGACAGAGTGTGTCATGTGACACCTTGGCACCAAATAAGAGGAGAAGACCTCCTACTGCAACTCCTGGTGGCCAGCCAGTGGTGCCTCAGGCTTTTGCCCGGACGTCTTCCAGAGCTCTAAGCCCTGGGTCATGAAATGCAGCCTTCCTGGGGCTGACTTCCACAGATCAGTGGCACCGTACCTGCAGGAGATGGCGGGTGCTGGCCAGTGAAGCAAATCGGAGGCTGGAGCTTTATGCAGGAGCACCGACAAGCCTGGAACTAGGTGCTGGGTGTCCTATAGGTATCAAGAGATATTTTGGAATAAGAAAGAGGATAGTATAAAAATGGAAGATCCAGAAGTACCAGGGTAAGTCTTGTCCTCTGCCTCTTCCTTTCCTTTTATTCTCCCCTCCATCCACCTTCTCTTCTGTTTTTCCATTTTTCTTTCCATCGTTTCTTCCATTCTGCTCTTCTCCATCCTTCCCTTTTTCTTTCCCTGCCTTACTTTCTTCCCTTTTATCATCGTTTTCTTCCATCCACTCTTCCTTGCCTTACATCCTTCCTTTATTTTTTTCTTTCTTATTTTTTCAGCGTATGTATTTTATTTTATTATTAAAATTTTTGCCCCATAACCTAGCCACCCTATCTCTCCACATCCTTCCTTTAAATCAATAAATGTAACCAGGTATCTCCCGGGTGCTGTTGGTTCTTAGCTTGCATGGAATTCTGATTCCCTTCCTGGTACAAAAGTTCCACCCTCATGCTACCATAGGGAATTTTTGTTCCATGTTACTTCTTCCCTAATCTTTCTTTCCTTTTCCATCTTCCTTAATCACTAGCATATATTGAACACCCACCATGTGCAATTTACTGCCTTAGAGAAAAAAGCTAAAGTAGTTAGGGACTTCCCTTTCAAAAGAGTTAAGATCAAACTTAGGAATTGAGGCATGCATATGTGAGAAGCCAGATAATGGTGTAACAGTTAGATGATGTCACAAAACAAGAATGTGAGATGATGCAAGACAGTGTGAGCATCCTAGGTGAATAGAATGAGAGACATTTTGAGTTCAGGGAATGGAACACTTTTTTGTGGAGCGCTTGGGTTTGGAGAAGTCTTAAAGAGAAGCAATATAAACTGGGATTCCATATAAGATTTTAATATTTGGAGAGGAGAAAATTTCAGTCCAGGAGGGGGCAATTGATGTAAGTAAAAGCTCAGCAACATCCACCTGTGCCCCTCCTTGCCTTCATTTTCCAAAGGAAAGTTCCAGAGGAACCTGTTTTCCTCTCTTATGAGTCCTTAAACTTCTCCTCTCCTGAGCACACTGACTTCTCTCTAGTTTCCATTTTTATTTTCTCCCAGTTGCAACTTCTCCTCAGCTGGCAATGGGCTCATGGGAATCATTCAGTTTATCTCAGATCCAGCCTTGATCAGTAGCTTGGTCAGTTTATGCTACATGTGAAGAGCCAGTTGGAATGCAAGTCTGAATTGAGGAGACAGCCTTTGAAATGTATTTCCCCAATCGTCGTTGAAATCCCAGTCTGTAATTTTTGGCAGCTGTTGGGTGAGCCAAAGTGCTGCTCTTAGGGCAAATATCTGATGTGTTGGTGATCTCAGAGAGCCAGGAAGTCAAAGATCTCATGGAATTCCTGGTGTTGCTGATCCAGTATGGTTGAGTCCAATCCAGGATGCAATGCTTGCCATGTTGTTAGATTTTTGTTTGCTTTTTATTACAGCAGCTCAGGGTCTAAAGGATATTAGAGATCATCTTGAATTTTATACTGTTTAGTCTTACAGGTCAGGAAACTCTCCTGTTTTTCTTGCTCCTTGATATGTATATTTAACCTGTGTTTTTGGGTGTTTCCATAGTAAT